>BSBN01001585.1:1800000-1976968 GCA_027924645.1 Cunninghamia lanceolata
TTTACACCTGCCATATGCATTTGCTTGAGAATTTCTAAAACCTTTTCAACTATTCTATTTGGTGCATATTCTGCAATCATTATAAACTTCTTCCACAAGTTTGCATTTTGGCATTGGCTATGAATACGCTGGCAGATGCAAACTTATCAGGATGGAGACTCATTCATTGCATTTGGTGAAATAATATGAGTGCCATATTTTATTGGACCAAGCAGTCATTGAAGGCCACACACAGTGTATAATAAATAAACCTTTTATTCTAATGTCAATACTTCACTTGTAAACCAATTATATTTTTGACTATGTATGTATCGATGCTTGTCTATCCAGTATTGTTTTCACTATCCCTTGAAAGTTTGTGTGCACCTACTTTTCACTCTTTAAATCAGAGTATTACCATGTTCCTTATTTTGTCGAGATCCTCCTTGTTGAAAATATTACTAACCTCTGTCACTAGCAGAATGTTCTCCAATCTTTTGTCTCAAAAGACCACAAGTATAAGCAAGATCATGGCAGTGGCAAACATATTACAACACTGTTTGTAATATTGACGGGGTGCTTAGACCAGTCAGCTTCTCCTATACCCATGAAGAAGACATCTACGTATGGGTTCACCTTACCATGGGAGGTGGTTTGCATCATATACAATGGCTTTGGAGTTTATACGGGCTGCACCATACTTTGTATGTGCCATATTCCAAAAGCTTGGTACCACGATATAATATGGGCCATATCTTCTATATGATTCTGTCTGCATCTCAATTTGCATAGGCAACACCATTATAATGTGCCTTAGTCATATGAATTTGGAAACTTTTTTACTGTGCCTCATTTGAGTTCGTGTCTTGAATTTTATTTGCTATGGAATACACCACATCTTAGGGGTAATGCCTCAACTTAGAGGCTAGTCCATGCCTTTTGGTATAACCTATTATATGCTTAGAAATGTCCTAGAGTAATTATAACTGCCAACCATGCTATATTAAGTACTAGCCTTGAGAGTTAGCTATGCAAATCAATTTGAATATTCCTTACCCTGTGATGTATTGTTAAATCAATTGTTGAGCTTTGCCTCAAACTAAATGAAGGAAAGTATGTGTTTGTCAAAGATCATCAAAAGGAAGTCCTTCAGACTTCATCATCTTTATACTGCAAAGATCGGTGCTTGAAGTATCTTATATCTCCATAACTATGTCAAGCATGCCGGGTCCCATTATGGGCCTGGCTAAAATTTTTCATTTTTAAACAAGTTTTTTCTCTTGAATCATCCCAACATTGCCCCAACATTGCTACTGAGGTGAAAAATGAATTGGTTGTCACCAAATTCCTTTTTCTAACATATATACACAGTGATCAAACTGGTCAAGTAGCATCAGAATTAGCTTAAAAGAGTGGTCAAATGATCTCATGAAGTTATGAAAATGCATAGGCATGCAAAGTTTTGACCCAAGAATTTAGTGTATCAAACTATTTGGAAGAACTCATCTCGGTGTGTGAGATATAATTGTTCCAAGTAGCCCACTTGGCTTTTTCTGCAACTGCACCTATGAAAAACCTTATTAGGGCTCACCAACTTGCAATTTTGAAAAACCATCAAATCTCTTCTTGGGAAGCTGCAATTGGAGGATTTAGTTCATTTAGGCTTTATTAGAGAGTGTACAAGAGGATTTTCCACCGGTCACCTTTCTTCATCAAATATATAGGGCCAAAGTTGACCTCAAACTGTGAAATCAGGGCTAAGTGCATATGCTTTTCATTTTGAAAAAATAGGAAACAATGTGTTGGAGCCTTGAAACCAGACATATAAGTAGATTTTCATAAGGTGAATTAGGAACATCAATCATTTCATCAGGATCATTATTCAGCTGCTAGATATTAGCCACCAAAGTTGGCTTCTCAGGTTGATTTCACATTGTACATGTAAATTTTAACAGAACCCTTCAACTTGACTCCTCACAACTAAGTCAAATCTTGTCATAGGAAGCTGAAATTAGACATGTGAACTCACATATGATAGAAAAGCATGCTTGCAAAGTGATTTTGCATGAAAATGAGTAGGCTCTGAATTATGATCCCTCAAAGAAAGCTCCTCGGATAGATTGCACAAGTGTATTTTTGAGAGTTATAGTTGATTTTTTCACATGGAAACCTAAAATGTTTTGCAAAATTGGTATGCAATTTTAGGTTCCAACAGCGCTAAGTTGGATGAATGAGAATTCAGTGCAAAAGTCAGTTGGACAAAGATTTAGTGCAAAAGTCTGTGGCAAGAGATTTTAGTGCAAAGGAAGCTCAGACTTAGTTCTATGAAGGTAGATGCTTAGACCTAGTGACTCTTTGGATGACTTAATGGCATTCAATCTTTCTAGCATGGAAAAAATGCAATTTGATCACTTTGACACCTTAGGAATCATTGGGGGAGATTGACACTCTTAAGCCAAAATCTCAAAAAAGAGGGGTCTCCATTTGACAAAATGAGGTGTGTGTGAAAGGCACAACAAATGGCGACTCTGCTAGGAAAATGCTCCAGAGCATTTCTACAATAAACTTCAGTTTTAAACCTAGAATCTCTATGTTTCCCACATATTAGAATGAATAGCATGATACCATATCATAGAAGCATAAATCAATAGCATAGTGTAGCCATCCATATCCTGAAAGCCTGAGTGTGTGCAATTGCATTCATTGCCATCCCTTAGCAACTAAGCTTGTCTCAGATTCTTCACATTAAGCTACATGATTAGTACACACTCATGAACTACCTAGACATTGCCCCACTTCTAGCGAGCCTCTTTAGCCCTGGCAGGTTTGTCTCAGAATTCCACTCAAGTAGAGCCCTACTGCTGGTTTGGCATCCATAGAAACGATATAGTTTACTTGATTGTCCATCTAACTGAGCTATAGTGTGTGATTGTGATTTTGCATTAATTTTCTTTTGATACTTTGGATATTTCATTGAGCTTAGATTTGGTAGAGTACAATGCAGTATCGCTACCCTTGTAACACATGCCTTTGACAGCACTAGTTATGTTGATAACTTAGCTAGCTGGGTGTGGACTCCTGATGGTGGCAAAGGTGGACCTTAGATTTTTCACTTAATGTAAGATCACCAAGACTCACTTAGATACCCCAGGATTATTAAGAGTGTAAGAGATATATGGTTAGAAAATACTTCAGGTGCACTGACTAATGATTCATTTCTCATGAACAGACATCATACTCCCTAGTGCAACAGCAGAACCCACAGGAAGACCTAAGCAGAAACTTTAGCTTCTCAAAGAAATATTCTAGATTACTCACCCAAAGAGGGCCTTTTGTAGGACTGCATAACTGCCACCACATTCAAGAAGTGGAGAACCCTAACAAAGCAAGTGCAGCAAGTGAAAAGCAAAGCAAACAAGTAACTAACCAAAACAAAGCAAACTACTCTGACAGCTAACAAAAGCAACAACTAGCAACTAACAACTAATAGCTAAGGGAAACAAAAAGCATAAAACACAAACTAATCTAAAATAGAAGACTACTTAACAAAAACCTAACCAGAACAAGCAAGACCATGTACAAGAGCTTTGAACAACAAGTATTTACACTACCCCATGACTTATTTCTTATGACATGCATAAGTAACAACATGTAGGTCAATATCCTAAGCCTAGCAAATTCATCTTTGTACTCTGAAAAGTAAGGTATGGGTAGGTTGCGCTCATGTTCAAGGTACCAATCATGTAGGATCAGCAGTTCAGGTAGCTCATTAGGGCCATGATCGATCCAGATGCAAGTTATCTTACCTAAATCACCATAATCAAATTGATAACCATTGAAACTAAGTGGAGAAAGGGAAGATACAACCTAATTTACAGTACCATCAGTCAAGGGTATGTAAGTTCGTCACCTTGTTGCACTGTACCAAATACCTTCTCATCTTCTAGAGGTCTCAACTCATGTTTGGCCATATCTTGTTCATCAAATACCTCTGGAGCAATGAATGCTACAACAAATTCCCAAGTGAATAGAAAGTCTGGACAATCTTCCTCAGAATGTGGATCATGTGGATAAATTCTACATAAATTGGTCAAAGCAAAGTCTGTCATGTGTGGTGAATTCCCATGCAGCAACATATCCTTACTTATCATTGATACCAACTCAATTATGTGATCAAGTGCCTAACATGGAAAATCTTCCAAACCATTACTCTGCATGAATGTTTGATTTTTATTCTCAGATTGCAGATTTCTACTCTCATCTGTCATTACTAGGTTAGCATCATCCTTGTGGAGCTCTTCTTTTATGCAGGTGTGAATAGGATTATCATGTGGAACACATGATATATTTGAATCTACTTCACCCATATCAGTCACATGCTCTAAAAAAACTTCATACGTATCAATCAGCAACCTTCCTATTTGGACTGCACATCCATTATCTGCAGCAACAATAAAGTATCTTTCTTCTTGCATAACAAAATTCATAATGTCAATGTTGTCTTGGAATGGTGCATTTTCCTTCTTTTCTTCATTTGACTTAGCTTGAGACTCTTCTGTAGCAACTGTATTGGCTTGATATGACTGATCATGGTAATGCACTGTGCCGATATACTCATAATCTTGATCACTTTCCTCTAATCCATTTGATCGTGGCTCAAGTACATCATCTAGAACAATTTTCTGCATTGCTATCCATGAAGGTTCTTCATTTTGAAGACTAATTTCTTCTTGTTCTTGCACACATCCAATTTGAACAAGTTGTTCAAACTCTGAATTATCAGCAGTCTAAAATAAACTGATGTTCTGCATCTGTGTAGCAACAAATTCAAGTTCAGAACTTGATATTTGTGGAGTAATTGATTGTTGATCTGTATCCTTGACATGACTGTTCATGAGGGTTGATTCATCATTTATCTTGTCAACATCCTCAGTAGCAGAAATCTAATCTTGTGCATTGCTCTGTTCATTGTTCTGTGATTACAAACTAGGATTCAACCATGCTGGAAGGTCCAGGGAATGAAAACTAGGTTTTAACCAATCAGAGATTGTATACTCCTTAATTGGGTGACCCATAGACCACATGCACTTCCTACCATCATTATTCCCATTTTGGTATGTATTTTGATGGACAGCTTGAGGAAATTCAATTTTTTCCATGGGTAGCCTATCCTTCTAACTGTGATCATTTGTGAATGGATTTATAGGTCCTGTAGCATCAACTCTTTGGGTGTTCTTGACTGAGATAGGACTACCTGCATATGTATCCACTTGTTTTGCAGTTTCGTTGTGCGAGGTCTTGTTCTCTATATGGTTGTCATACACATATCCAACCTCAGGCTTATATATCTCAAAAATAGGGAGCAATCCTTTTAAGTGCAAATCCAATCTTTGGAGGAAATTTAAACAGTTAACTTTGTCATGCAGCTCCCCAGGATGTACAATACAGACCTAAGGTGAGATAAAATCAAGCAGTGTTAATGGAGGATACTTGACCCTGATCTGCCTATCTAACACTTCTTTGAAAAATGGGATGTCAACTTTGAAATTCTCTTCATGATATGACTGTTGTGATGGTCCTCTAAAGAATGAAGGGATTTCATGACTGAAACCCTTATGTGTATCCATTGGATCAGAATTTCCTGTACATTCACTTCATTTCAGCATGTGCAATGAACCAACAAAACTGAAAGCCTGCATAAAATCTTGGTTCATGCCCTCCTTCTAGCGCCAATTTTGTTGATGGTGGTTTTAGCACACAACAATGTAGGTATGATTGCTGGTGTCACATCTCTCTTGAAAAAGGTATCCTATCCAAGATAGGATGCTCCAAGGATAATACAACTAGGTCTTAGCTTGCGTGGAATATCTCAATGGTATGTCTAGCTGTGCCAACAAGGGGTCTTACATGAAATACAGGGTTTATAAAATATTACAGCAATGCAAGTGCAGAAACCCTAGGTGGTTCAGACTATGAAATCTAAAATTTCAGCATATGATCAATGTAATGCTGCTCAACCCTAAATATACCAAACTTGATGTAAAGAAAAAGCAAAAGGAAAGGGAAGAGAGAAGGGATAAGAGATCCTATAGACAATTACAGAAATAAGAATCAAATAGATAGATGGATTCCCAACAATAAACAGATCTCTGCTTAACCAAGTAGCCCACAGTGCCACAGAGAATGTGCAATCTTCTAAGGAGATGCAAAGATATTCAAATTGTGGATGGTTCATCGAACACCCAAATCTTGGTGCATCTCAATGAATTCACACAATCGAACTCAGCTCATATAACGTGCCCAGACTAACCATGCACAATGACATACAATCAGAAAGCTATTAATGGTATATACAGGAAATCCATCAAATATCTAAGTGATTAAGCACAAATGCAACTAAATATCAACTAATTTTAGATTGACATGAACTATGAAATCCAAAATGAGACAACACAGAAACACAAATTCCCAGCAACTTGCAAAACTTGCTTTGTATTGACTGTATTTTGGCAGAGTCTCAACAATTCACTATCAAATCTTACTTACAAATGAGAGAAAAGGATGGCCCTTTTATAGACAAGGCACCATACTGAGTTTTTCAATAGACGGTGGAGATTAACTCAACACCAATAGTCCAGATTACATGGCATTTAATGAGATACATTAGTTTATTTCATTTTCGGATTTGCATTTGTCCTTTAGGAAAAAGACAAAATACAGCTTGCAAATAGATTGAACCTAGACAAAATGGATACCCATTTGGTTGTACATGATAAAAAGTTAATTTTTAAGGCCTAATAAAGCCAAAATAGAGTCACATGACACTTGAAAATATGAGCTGATGTGAATTCACGAGATTCCAAGTGCTGATTGGATCAAGAGGAGTATGTAGCACATTTTTGGTCTGCAGGATTGACTTACTGACTGGAACAGGTGCAAACAAGGTTGAAGTTGAACTCAGAAAGGAGTATGTTCTTGGTTCAGCAATGCCTTTGGTCAACCCTCCTTTCAGTGCAAATTCTGTTGATGGTCGTTAGGATGAGAAGGGCTAGAACTGAATGGAGCAATCTCTTGGTTTAGCAGTGTCTTTGTTCAGCCTGTCCTTTTTTAGTAATTTTTTTGTTCTACAATGGCTTTGGTCTGCAATGGCTTGGCAATAGTTTGATCTTATTGACATCATATACTTGTTAGGTTCAAGGTCTCGGGAGGCTTCAAGTGGTCCTTGATGGTTGGCATGTCAGTTTCCTAAATCCGGTGATCTCCTATCTAGTATATACTGCATTATCTAGCTTGCTTCATGAAGCACCTACAAAGTCCCCTTAGAATACATAAGTTTGATGACTTACTATTTTGCAACATTTACCACATGATAAGATAATAAAATAGCATTACAATCCATATTAAATCATGCAATAAATACTTAAATGCTCCAAAATTTAAACCAAAATATGTGAAACATCATTATTCTATTAATGCAGCATTTATTTCAATCAGATAGATCTCTTATTCTTGAAACTTTCACAAAAGAACAGTCATTTTCATGTTTTGCATTGATTTGGGGGTCATCTGACCTGTTATGAGCAAAGCGCTAGATTAAAGGTCAACCGACCTTGCGCAAAATTGGAGGTCATCTGACATAGTCAGAGGAAAAACATTTGGTCATTTAATCATTTGGCACGAATTTTGGAAGTGTCTAACTTTGCGCAGATTTTAGATAGGACCGACTTAAAAGGGTCTTAGAAGTCGATCGGGTGTGTTTTTGACGCAAGTCGGAGGAGGTAGTTTCTAGCATCAGATTATTCATTACTCTTTGTGTGGCTTATGGAGTTGTCTAATCCAGTGAGATTTTAGGGGGTGTCTGACCAAAGGTCAGCAAAGGAACTTTCTCGCGCAAGTCAACAAGTCAGAAATTTAGCGCAAGGTAGGAGCTTAACCATTAGCTAGAGTTTCAAGGTTCAGTGACCCGACGGGCATTTTGATGATGTCTGACTAAATTCAGAGCAAATGAATTCCCCTGCAAAGTTGGTTGATCGAGATTTTAGCGCTAGGTGAGGTTTAGGTCTTGGTGGAATTTTACGGGGTGTCTGACTAACCCACCAGTTTTGGAGCTATCCCTTAAGTCGGTCAGAGGTGCTTTTAGTGCAAGGTCAGGAGATTGAATTTCTGGCACAGAATGATTCCTTGAATATCGTCAAAAAGTTATTCAAGGTTTGATCAAATTGTGCTCTGGCTTACTCATTCTAGATTTCTTTAGTGTTAAAAGATCCAATCATGAAAAATTTTACTAAAGATTTGGAATGTTTGATGAACGAACTTCTGATTTTGCACCATGGAGGGTTTCATGAGATTAAATTTTGGAAGTCCAACCACTCTGCCTACTAGGGTTCTTATGGAATGAAAGATTCCTTAACATAGAATGTCCATTTTTGCAATATTTAGAGACTGAATCAAACCTTGGCAAGCAGGAAACCCTTCTGTTGAAACATTTTCTAATTTAGAACACAAAACCCTATTTTGAAAGACAAAACACCATGCTCAGGACAAAACACCTAATTGGTTGCTGAAGAAAGTGATGAAAATGTGCAGGTGATTGTGCTTGTCGCGTCCAAATCCACTTGGTCACTCGTCATTATTTTGCCTCCCAATCGATCCGCAGAGCTCTGTAACAAGTTTTCACGATGCAGAATGAGCTCAAATGCGGGAAAAGACATTTTATTCCTCCCATATTCAATTGCCACAAATACAGGGGTACGGTGCAGTGTCTCAGTGTACTGCAGACTTAAATTAGGGTTTGCACAAAAAAGTGAAGTCACTAACTATGCGCGGTTTTGAAGCTTTACCGACTAATTCAGATGTAGTGAATCTTAACGTGAAGTCAGGTTCCTTATTTAAGCATTTTGTGTTGGATTTCAACGTCTTCAGACTCTATGTGACGTTTGGAATCAACTGACCTAATCGGTGATGGGCACTTTTAGTGCTAGGTTGGAGGGGAGCAAATTCAATGCTGAAGTTAGTAACTAATGAATGCAGTGCTAAGTCAAATGAATGAGAATTCGACGCAAAAGTTAGTTGGACAAAGATTTAGCGCAAAAGTCTGTGGCAAGGGATTTTAGCACAAAGGAAGCTCAGACTTAGTTCTATGAAGGCATACACTTAGACCTAGTGATTCTTTGGATGACTTAATGACATTGAATCTTTCTAGCATAGCAAAAATGCAATTTGATCTATTTGACACCTTAGGAATTATTAAGGGAGACTGACACTCTTAGGCCAAAATCTCAAAAAGAGGGAGTCTCCATTTGACAAAATGAGGCGTGTGTGAAAGGCACAATGAGGCGTGTGTGAAAGGCACAACAAATGGCGACTCTGCTACGAAAATGCTCCAGAGCATTTCTACAATAATCTTTAGTTTCAAACTGAGAATCTCTATGTTTCCCACATATTAGAATGAATAGCATGATACCATATCATAGAATCATAAATCAATAGCACAGTACAACCATCCATATCCTGAAAGCCTAAGTGTGTGCAATTGCATTCATTCCCATCCCTTAGAGACTAAGCTTGTCTCAGATCCTTCACATTAAGCTACGTGATTAGTACACACCTCATGAACTACCTAGACATTGACCTGTTGCCAGCGAGCGTCTATAGCCCTGGTGGGTTTGTCTCAGAGTTCTACTCAATCAAAGCCCTACTGCCAATCAGGTGTCCATAGCCCTAGTAGAGTTTACTTGATTGTCCATCTAACTGAGCTATAATGTGTGATTGTGATTTTGCATTGATTTTATTTTGATACTTTGGATATTTCATTGAGTTTAGATTTGGTAGAGTACAATGTAATAGCACAACCCTTGTAACACATGCCTTTGATAGCACTAGTTATGTTGATAAATCAGCTAGCTGGGTGTGGACTCTTGATGGCGGCAAAGGTGGACCTTAGATTTTTCACTTAATGCAAGATCACCAAGACTCACTTAGATACCCCAGGATTATTAAGAGTGTAAGAGATATATGGTTAGAAAATATTTTAGGTGCACTGACTAATGATTCATTTCCCATGAATAGACATCATATTCCATGGTGCAACAGTAGAACCCATAGGAAAATCTAAGCAAAAACTTTGGCTTCTCAAAGAAATATTCCAGATTACTCACCCAAAGAGGACCTTTTGTAGTACTGCACAACTGCCACCACATTCAAGAAGTGGAGAACCCCAACAAAGCAAGTGCAGCAAGCGAAAAGCAAAGCAAACAAGCAACTAACCAAAACAAAGCAAACTACTCTAAAAGCTAACGAAAGCAGACACAAAAAGCATAAAGCACAAACTAATCTAAAACAATAGAATACTTAATAAAAACCTAACTAGAACAAGCAAGACTATGTAGAAGAGCTTTGGACGGCAAGTATTTACACTACCCCGTGACTTATTTCTTAGGACATGCATAAGTAACAACGTGTAGGTCAATATCCTAAGGCTGGCAAATTCATTTTTGTACTCTGAAAAGTAAGGTATGGGCAGGTTGGGCTCATGTTCAGGGTACTAGTCATGTAGGATCAGCAGTTGGGGTAGCTCATTAGGGCCATGATCAATCCAGATGCAAGTTGTTTTACCTAAATTGCCATAATCAAATTGATAACCATTAAAACTGAGTGGAGAAAGGGAAGATACAACCTGATTTGCAGTACCATTAGTTGGGTATGTAAGTTCATCACCTTCTGCATTATACCAAATACCTTCTCATCTTCGGGAGGTCTCAACTCATGTTTGGCCATATCTTGTCCATCAAATACCTCTGGAGCATTGAATGCTGCAGAAACTTCCCAAGCAAACAAAAAATCTAGACAATCTTCCTTAGAATGTGGATCACGTGGATGAATTCTACATAAATTGGTCAAAGCAAAGTCTATCATGTGTTGTGGATTCCCATGCAGCAACATATCCTTACTTATCATTGATACTAACTCAATTATGTGATCAAGTGCCTGACATGAAAAAGCTTCCAAACCATTACTCTATATGAATGTTTGATTTTTATTCTCAGATTGCAGATTTCTACTCTCATTTGTCATTACTAGGTCAGCATCAACCGTGTGGAGCTCTTCTTTTATGTGGGTGTGAACAGGATCAATATGTAGAACACATGATATATTTGAATCTACTTCACCCATGTCAATCACATGCTCTAAAAAAACTTCCTTTGTATCAACCAGCAACCTTCCTATTTGGACTGCACATCCATTGTCTGCAACATCAACAAAGTATCTTTCTTCTTGCATAACAAAATTCATAATGTCAATGTTGTGTTGGAGTGGTGCATTTTCCCACTTTTCTTCATTTGACTTAGCTTGAGACTCTTCTACAACAATTGTATTGGCTTGATATGACTGATCATGGTAATGCACTATGCTGATATACTCATAATCCTAATCACTTTCCTCTGGGCAATTTGATCGTGGCTCAAGTACATCATCTGGAACAATTTTCTTCATTGTTGTCCATGACTGTTCTTCATTTGGAAGACTGATTTCTTCTTGTTCTTGCTCACATCCGATCTAAGAAAGTTGTTCAAATTCAGAATTATCAGCAGTCTGAAATGAACTACTATTCTGCATCTTTGCAGCAACAAATTTAGCTTCTGAACTTGATATCTGTGAAGTATTTGATTGTTGATTTGTATCCTTGACATGACTATTCATGAGGGCTAATTCATCATTTATCTTGTCAACGTCCTCAATAGCAGAAATCTGATCTTGTGCATTGCTCTGTTCATTCTTCTGTGATTACAAACTAGGATTCAACCATGCTGGAAGGTCCAGGGAATGAAAACTAGGTTTTAACCAATTAGGGACTATATACTCCTTAATTACATGACCCATAGACCACATGCACTTCCTACCATCATCATTCTCATTTTGATATTATTTTGATGGACAGCTTGAGGAACTTTAATTTTTTCCATGGGCAGCCTATCCTTCTGACTGTGATCATTTGTGAATGGATTTATAGGTCCTACAACATCAACTCTTTGGGTGTTCTTGATTAAGATAGGACCACATGCATATGTATCCAGTTGTTTTGCAGTTCCTTTGTCCAAGGTCTTGTTCTGAATATGGTTTCCATGCACATATCCAACCTCAAGCTTATATATCTCAAAAATAGGAAGTAATCCTTTTAAGTGCAAATTCAATATTTGGAAGAAAGTTAAATAGTTAACTTTGTCATGTAGTTCTCTAGGATGTATAGGACAGACCTAAGGTGAGCTAAAATCAAGCAGTGTTAATGGAGGATTCTTTACCCTGATCTGCCTATCTAACACTTCTTTGAAAAGTGGGATGTCAACTTTGAAATTCTCTTCATGATATGACTATTGTGATGGTCCTCTAAAGAATGAAGGGATTTCATGATTGAAACCCTTATGTGTATCCATTAGATCAGAATTTCCTGTACATTCACTTCATTTTAGCATGTGCAATGAACCAACAAAACTGAAAGCCTACATAAAATCTTCGTTCATGCCTTCCTTCTAGTGCCAATTCTGTTAATGGTGGTTTTAGCACACAACAACGTAGATATGATTGCTAGTGTCACACCTCTCTTGAAAATGGTATCATATCCAAGATAAGATTGTGCCAAGGATAATACAGGTAGGTCTTAGCTTGTGTGGAATATCTCAGTGGTATGTCTAGCTATGCCAACAAGGGGTCTTACATGAAATACAAGGTTTATAAAATATAACAGCAATGTAAGTGCAGAAATCCTAGTTGGTTCAGACTATGAATTCTAAAATTTCAGTAGATGATCAATGTAATGCTGCTCAACCCTAAATCTACCAAACTTGATGTAAAGAAAATGCAAAAGGAAAGCAAAGAGAATGAAGGGATAAGAGATCCTATAGACAATTACAGAAATGATAATCAGACAGATAGACCAATTCCCAACAATAAATAGATCTCTGCTTAACCAGGCAGCCCACAATGCCATAGAGAATGTGCAATCTTCTAAGGAGATGTAAAGATATTTAAATCGTGGAGGGTTCATCAAATGTCCAACTCTTGTCACAGCTCAATGAATTCACACAATCAAGCTTAGCTCATATAACATGCCCAGACTAACCATGTACAATGACATACAATCAGCAAGCCATTAATGGTATAGATAGGAAATCCATCAAATATCTGAGTGATTAAGCACAAATGCAACTGAATATCAACTAATTTCAAATTGACATGAACCATGAAATCCAAAACGAGAAAACACAGAAACACAAATTCCCAAGAACCTGCAAAACTTGCTTTGTATTGACTATATTTTGGCAGTCTTAGCAATTCATTATCAAATCTTACTTACAAATGAGAGAAAAGGATGGCCCTTTTATAGAGAAGGCACCATACCAAGTTTTTCAATGGACGGTGGAGATTAATTCAACACCAACAGTCCAGATTACATGGCATTTAATGAGATACATCAGTTTGTTGCATTTTTAGATTTGCATTTGTCCTTTAGGAAAAAGACAAAATATAGCTTGCAAATACATTGAACGTGGACAAAATGGATACCCATTTGGTTGTACATGATGAAAAGTCAATTTTCAAGGCCTAATAAAGCCAAAATAGAGTCACATGACACTTGAAAATATGAGCTGATGTGAATTCATGCGACTCCAAGTGTTGACTGGATCAAGAGGAGTATGTAGCACATTTTTGGTTTGCTGGATCGACTTGTTGACTAGAACAAGGGAAAACAAGGTTGAATTTGAACTCAGAAAGGAGTATGTTCTCAGTTCAGTAATGCCTTTGGTCAACCCTCCTTTTAGCGCAAATTCTATTGATGGTCGTTAGGAGGAGAAGGGATGGAACTGAATGGAGCAATCTCTTGGTTAGGTAGTGTCTTTTTTCAGCCTATCCTTTTTCAGTAATGTTTTTGTTCTACAATGGTTTTGTAGCAGTTTGATCTTCTTGACATCATATACTTGTTAGGTTCATTGTCTCAGGAGGCTTCAACTGGTCCTTGATGGTTGGTATGTCAGCTTCCTAAATCCGGTGATCTCCTATCCACTATGTACTGCATTATCTAGTTTGCTTCATGAAGCACCTACAAAGTCGCCTTATAATACATAAGTCTGATGACTTACTATTTTGCAGCATTTACCACATGATAAGATGATAAAATAGCATTACAATCCATTTTAAATCATGCAATGAATACTTAAATGCTCCAAAATTTAAACCAAAATATGTGAAACATCATTATTCTATTAATGCAACATTTATTTCAGTCAGACAGATCTCTTATCCTTGAAACTTTCACAAAAGAACAGTCATTTTCATGTTTTGCTATGATTTGAGGGTCATCCGACCTGTTATGAGTAAAGCGCTGGATTAAAGGTCAACCGACCTTATGCGAAATCAAAGGTCATCCGACCTAGTCAGAGGAAAAACATTTAGTCATTTAATCATTTGGTGTAAGTTTTGGAAGTGTCTAACTTTGCGTGGATTTTAGATGGGACCGACTCAAAAGGGTCTCAGAAGTTGGTCAGGCGTGTTTTTGATGCAAGTCGGAGGAGGTAGTTTTTAGCGCCAAATTATTCATTACTCTTTGCGCAGCTTATGGAGTTGTCTGATCTAGCAAGATTTTAGGGGTTGTCTGACCAAAGATTGATGAAGGAACTTTCCCACGCAAGTCAGCAGGTCAGAAATTCAAAGCAAGGTGGGAGCTTAACCATTAGCGGGAGTTTCAAGGTTCAGTGACCCTGTGGACATTTTTATGATCTCCAACCAAATTCAGAGTAGGTGAATTCTCCCACAACGTCGATTGATCGAGATTTTAGCGCTAGGTGAGGTTTAGGTCTTGGAGAATTTCACGGGGTGTCTGACTAACCCGCCAATTTTGGAGCTATCCCTTGAGTTAGTCAGAGGCACTTTTAGTGCAAGGTCAGGAGACTCAATTTATGTGTAGAATGATTCCTTGAATATTATCAAAAAATTAGATAAGGTTTGACCGACTTATGCTCCAACTTACTCATTCTAGATTTCTTTAGTGTTAAAAGATCCAATCGTGACAAATTTTACTAAAGATTTGGAATGTTTGATGAACGAACTTCTGATTTTACGCCATGGAGGGTTTCATGACATTAAATTTTGGAAGTCCAACCACTCTGCCTACTAGGGTTCTTTTGAAATGAAAGATTCCTTAACATAGAATGTCCATTTTTGCAATATTTAGAGACTGAATCAAACCTTGGCAAGTAGGAAACCCTTCTGTTGAAACATTTTCCAATTTAAAACACAAAACCCTAGTTTGAAAGACAAACCCCCATGCTCGAGACAAAACACCTACTTAGTTGCTGAAGAAAGTGATGAAAATGTGCAGGTGATTGTGCTCATTACGTCCAAATCCACTTGGCCACTCATCATTATTTTGCCTCCCAATCGATCCACAGAGCTCTGTAACAAGTTTTCACGATGCAGAATGAGCTCAAATGCAGGAAAATACATTTTATTCCTCCCCTATTCAATTTCCATAAATCCAAGGGTACGACGCAGTGTCTCAGCATACTGCAGACTTAAATTAGGGTTTGTGCAAAAAAAGTGAAGTCACTGACTCTGCATGGTTTTGAAGCTTTACCGACTAAGTCAGATGTAGTGAATCTTATCATGAAGTCAGGTTCCTTATTTAAGCATTTTGCGTAGATTTCAACGTCTTCAGACTCTGCATGACTTTTGGAATCAACTGACCTAATCGGCAATGGGCACTTTTAGTGCTAAGTCAGATGGGAGCAAATTCGGTGCTGAAGTTGGTAACTAATGAATGTAGCGCTAAGTTAGATGAATGAGAATTTGGCGAAAATGTCAGTTGGACAAAGATTTAGTGCAAAAGTCTGTGGCAAGAGATTTTAGCACAAAGGAAGCTTGGACTTAGTTCTATAAAGGCAGACACTTAGACCTAGTGACTCTTTGGATGACTTAATGACATTCAATCTTTCTAGCATGGCAAAAATGCAATTTGATCACTTTGACACCTTAGGAATTATTGGGGGAGACTGACACTCTTAGGCCAAAATCTCAAAAAAGATGGGGTCTCCATTTGACAAAATGGGGCATGTGTGTAAGGCACAACTTGGATAGGATACCTTTTTCAAGAGAGGTGTGACACTAGCAATTATACCTACGTTGTTGTGTGCTCATCAACAAGTGGTACTCATCAAGTCCTGCCCCAGTCTAAGACTCATACTCCATGAGCTCTCCATTGATTGAAATCGACAGAATCTGATCTACATCATCTAAGGTCACAGTAATCTCCCCAGTAGGAAGATGGAATGTCCCATCCTTGCTGTGATATAGCTCAGTGAGTGCAGTCAACATACTGAGATTAACCTGAATCTTAGGCATAAAGTAAATAAAAGATAACCCTGCCGATCCCAAAATGAGGTGATCAATCTCTGTCAAATATGGTCTCAGAAGCTGCATAACTGGGAATCTCTCCCGTGACATGAGTATGTCATCAAGCTCCTCCTGCAATCAGCCAAATTCACATTAATCAAATGAAATCAACTAAACTGCATATCTATCTATCAAACATCAAGTACTTAGCTATTTTATTAGGATATCTATCCTATCATCTCTCCTAAGATTCTATCAATCTTAGAGATGAATTATCAGTTGGCGAACATCGATCACGATGCCAACTTTATCAAATTTGCTAGGTATTTTGCTATCTAAGGTATATGTGCAATTCTATTTAGCATTTGCACAGAATCAAGGCAGATGCACAGAATCCCCTTACATTTACGCAGCATAATTCAAATGTGCCAATTTAGGAGGTATTTGCACAACATTACACAACATGTGTAGGTTTATGATAATTGCACAGTTACATATCATTTGCACAGAACCTCCTTGTATTTGCGCAGTTCTATCCTTTGTTTGCAAAAATCGCGCATTTGCATAGATTCCGCTGGTATTTGCGTAGAGTCGCGGTATTTGCGTTGTTTCACAGGGAAAATGTGTAAATTCATTTCTGCTGCACATTCAAAACACCTAACTGTGACCTAGATTTTTAACCATAATAAATGTACCTAGCCTAAAATTGAAAGCGTACTTACCAGTGGGCCGTACTCTGCTAGACGGTTGAACCAATGGATCCTCTCAAAGCGGTGCAACTCAACTGGAATCTACTGCATTATGGCTGACTCTCCTTAGCACTAAGGCTTTGATCTCCTATAAACTCTCTAGCAAAGACAAGTGTGCAAATGACTAGGAATGTGACCCCACACTCCTATTTATAGTGCATTGAACCCTAATTGGAGGTGTTTAACCTTGTGCATGCTGGGGCATGTTTTTCATCCAATTTTTCTTCCATGTCAACCAATTTCTTTATCCACGTAACTTGTCATTCAACCTTTCTCATCATGAGATCGTCCGTCATCCTATCGTCACATTCTTCTCGTCCAATCTCCCGAGGGGGAATCCTATCATCATTAACCTGTACCAGGGGCAAACTGGGGCACGTATCATAACCAAAAAAAAATTATTCTTTGAAGCAATGTGATAAAACACATTGCATCAAAGAGGGGAAAAATGTATACACCTAAAAATGGCTAAGTCGAATTAAATAAATATTTAATATTTATTTTATTCCCATTCCTCTATTAATGAATAAATTCAATAATTTATTTATGTGATTCACATCCTCATAATTCTACAACAAATCAATTTATCAATTCTTCTAATATCTCATCTAATTAAATAATTCTAAATTATTTAATCAATCATCATATCCCAAAGTCAAAAGTCCATAATTCCACATCCTCTATTCCACATCATCCAATCCACCTCATCATGTTGCACACATAATTAAATATTTTAATATTTAATTATCTATTTATCCTTACCCACACCTGTCCTATTATTTCTCCAACCATCCATATTCACATGGATATGGTCTCTCCATGTCATCTTGGTCAAAATACACCTTGAGACACTTGTCCCATAAGTCCCTATATTCCTTCCAACCATCCTACAAACAAGGTCTCCTTCTTTGACCTTCACTCTATGGTCTTGTTGAGCCTTGTGACATGTGGCCTCATGTCACACCTTTCTCTCCACTTTGTCAAGGTGAGAGAAACATCTTCTATATTTCTCTCCCTCATCCCAACCAACCAAATCTGAACCGTACACATCACAAGACTTCTTCTCCACCATTGAGATCATGACACTTGGAATTGGCCCCTCCTTGGCCTATAAAAAGAACCCTCATTCCCTCATTTCAAAAATCCAAGAGCTTTTGTAAACTTACTCTGCAGAAATTCTACTAGCATTGCTTTGGCAAAGCAACCTCATTGCATTATCCATCTATAGCTATTCTCATATTGTCATCTTCAACAGCAAGGAAGTACACACTTCTGAGAGCTCAACTCATTCATAAGATCAATACGAGATAGACAACAATGGAAGCTACAAGATGAATCAGTATATGAAGGTAATATCTTTGTTTATTGTATTTGCATCAATTTCATTCAGTTATTGGATAGTAAGTAGTTTAATACTGTTGTTCATATTTACTCTAACAAGTCTATTAGGCAAATAAATCATAATCACAATTTGTGTAAATATCAACTACATAAAATCAATTTCTATATCATGAATATTCTATCAAGATAACAAAGTATCATTTGTCCCATTATAGTGCAATACAAAATGGAATAACAAATATTAAATTTGCACATTAATATGTTCCAAATAAATAACCAAAAATGGGGTGTGATAGAGAAAGTGGTAATAGATCAATGAATTTTTCTATGAAGTAGTGCACTAGTTTCCATTGGGTAGGTGAAACTTTGGTTTGTGTGTTGTCGAGGATGGGAGCTATTGGGAATGAATGTTGTGAGGTACTTGCTAGATGAATTTGAAATGAATGAGCAATCATTCCATACCCAGAACCATTTTATGTGCTAGAATTTCTTTGTGGTACATAGTGGAAGAGTGATAGATGCCAAAATTGGGTTGTCAAGAGTCATAGAAAGGAAGTGATGAAAATGGTTGCACATCTTATAAGTCATCACATGAAGATTATGTTGGAAGATTGGATTGTCCTTACTCCTTTTGAGAGAGCTTGCTTCTATCTTTTTTGAAAATATCTTGGAGAGTGCCACATGACATGTGTTATAAGCCTATTGGTTAAACAAGGGAATAAAAGAAGTGTTGGGGCTTACACTGGGAGCACATGTTACTCACTATTACTAATTAAGATTGGGCCCATCAAGTGATGTGGACCAATGGTGGGACTTAGTAACAAAAGTTTTGTTTGCAGCATCGAAAAGACTTGTGCATCATAAAATCATATCCATTATGGCATCATTCAATGATGTGTTCTTGTTGACACTTCAGAATTTTGTAAGGCTATTCTACATGCCACAAAACTCAAAATTTATGGAGGGGATTCAACTCATTGAAGATAAAATATGTCATAATCACAATTAACCAAGGGAGAAGGATTCTATTGCATGTACTAGAGAATTCACTAGAGAGACATTAGGACACTTTAACATGAAGTTTGAATGATCACACAATATTGTGTTGAAAAAGTACAAGAGCTTTTCATTTTCTAGCATTGGTCATCAACAACACTCAACAATAAACTAGTCAACACTCATTGTTAAGCTTCACTATTAAAGCTTTCATAAAGGCATCTATCAAACATAGTGGCACATTGGCTTGCATCAAACATCAATAATATTCAGCAGTAAACTTAGTGATATTCATTGCTACCACTTGCCTTGAATTCATTGTGTAGTTAGGGTAAAATTGCAAATCAGGGCAAATGAATAAACAACAATGATAAAAACCCTAGCAATGCACAATGAAACACAAGACAACATGAAAATTAAAATAACAAATGTAAATGCAAACCAATCTCCACACTATGCTTGATTTATCTCCATTGCTCTTCTCCACCTCACATGAGCATGCAAGATTTTGAAGGATTTGTTGCAAGTATGAGGTGAGCCAGTGTTGTCATTGATGTCAACATACTCATATTGCATTGACAAGAAGGATTTGATGAGCTGTGTGCTGAGGATATTGAGAAAATTAGACTCAGTCAGGAACAGTGAAGAACAGTGATGAGAAGAAGGTAAATGTACTGTATAGGTTGAGAACCGGAGGATGCGGATTAAAGGGTTAGTAGATATGAGTCTTGAGATGCTACAGTTAAGATTTCAGAGGTCCGCATGAAGATCTGAAGGCGTTGTGGCTGCCGGTATAGAACCGGGTCCGGCAAGTATCCGGAGGTGACAGAGGATCACAAAAAGGTCCGGTGAGGTCCGGAATTGTATTATCATAATCTGCGGATTGGAAGGAGTGTTTGAGATGTCCTTGTGATGTGTCATCCTGATTTGTGTGTGATTTGGAGGTCCGGAAGTACCTCTTGCATTATGACAGTGGCGACAGACTGTGTTCTTGAAGTTCCGGATGAGGAAGACAAGAGATCCCAGTAAGCAGAGGAAGTGCGGATGTATCCGGACATTCAGATAGACTTGTGAAGGTTCTTGAATCATGTTTAGGTTGTGTTGTTGGTCCGCATTGATGGTAGAGCCCGGAATTGAAGTTATTCTTCCGGATGAAGTTATTGCTCTGTTTAGCCGACCGGATGAGTTGTTCATCCTGCGAATGTTCTTGTGATAGCCGACCGGATGTGTTATTCATCTTGCGGATACTCCTATGGTTGTTTGCCGACTTAGATGCTTGTTCCTAAGTCGATGTCTTGTATAAATAATGATTTGTGAATTCATTTCAGGGCGTGGCATGTGGATGAGCAGGATATAGCGAAGAAAGGTGCGAAAGGCAGAGCAGAGATTGTTGGGCTTAATTGGAACTGATCCGGACATGGTAGAGATGTCATTCTCCAGTTCAAGACTGTGATTTTTATCACTTTGTAGACAGTGTGTCTCCTTGTAGGCAGTGGGCCTCTTTGTGAGCAGTGTGCTCGGGCAGTGAGCCCTTATTGGCATGTGCCATTCATTTTTCCTTATTCTTCTAACAGAGAATAATTCTTGGGTTAATCACCCCGTGGTTTTTCCCTTAACCGGGTTTTCCACGTCAAAATCTTGGTGTTCAATGTGTTGATGCTTATCTGCTCTTGTGTTTATGTATTGTGCTTCCATGAATGATTATTTGATATGCTGCTAACTAACAACAGAGAATTAAGTGTTTGAAATAGAACAAGTTCTATACAACTGATTCACCCCCCCCCTCTCAGTTGTATGCCCTAGATCCAACAATTGGTATCAGAGCTAAGTTCCTCTGATAGGAGCTTAACCGCTTGAGGTGATCCAGGATGTCGTCATACAAGAAGGATAGTCCGAAGTTCGATGGAACCAACTTCACTCTCTGGAAAGGTCGCATGAAGTGTCATTTGGAATGTATGGGAAAAGCATACTTGGCTATGATTTCAAAACCATATATACCCCCACAAGGTGGTCCGACAACTCCAGATGAAACCACAGAAGCTGAAAACAATCTGCGGACCAAGGAAGCTCTTCTAAGCGCATTGAATGACTCAGATCTCTCGAATGTCATTGACCTACCAACTGCATATGAGATCCTAACTAAACTGGAACTTCTGTATGAAGGAGATGAGTTTGTCAAAAGTGCAAGGTTGCAAAGTCTGAAAGGGAAATTTGAAAGATTGAAAATGAGAGATGATGAAAACATTACTACCTTTATGCCAAGAGTAAATGAGCTGGTATGTGGAATCAGAAATGCTGGTGGAACTCTAGATGAAAATGAGATTGTCTGCAAAATCCTAAGATCCCTTCCTGCTGCCTACAAAATCAAAGTTGCTGCCATTGATGAATTCAGAGCCCACACAACTGTCACAAGAGAACAACTGGCTAGCAAACTAGCTGCATTTGAAATGACCGAGTTTGGAGATGATCCACCCAAGACTGAATCTGCTTTTAAAGCCAGTGCCTATGTGAAAGGCAAACAGAGATTTGATCCGGGTGAAAACTCATCAAGGAAAATGTCATGGTATGATCAAGCAAGAAGAGACATGGAAGAAGAAGAAGCAGAAATAGCTCAACTTGAAGCCCTCATTGCAAAGAGACTGCCCAGAGGATCCGGTAAGTATGAAGGAAAACTACCTTTTAAGTGTTTCAACTGCAATAAGATTGGTCATTTTGCCTCAAGATGTCCGGAGAGATCTGCAAGATCTAATACTCACAGACAAAGGTTTCAAAAAAATTGCTATTATGTTCATGAAGAAGATGACAATGAAGGAGTAACAGATGATGAATCAGATCCAGGAAGCAAATCCGGAAATGAGTGGGTGTTTATAGCCATCAAGGAAGAAGATTCCTTGCTCTCTGAATCTGTCAATCACAAAGTTGTTGAAAAAGCCTTGGCTGCTCAAGTGGAAGAAAAGGATGATTGGGTTATTGACAGTGGATGTTCTCACCATATGACTGGTGACAAGAATAAGTTCTTAGACTTGGAAAGATATGAAGGAGGAATGGTAAAGTTTGGTGACAATTCTGCTGGCAGAATCAGAGGTAGGGGAACTATTTCCTTTGATGGTAAGAGCAAAACAGGTAATGTACTATATGTTGAAGGATTGAAGCACAATCTTCTCAGTGTTGGTCAGTTAGTGGACAAAGGCTATGATCTCCGGTTCAAGAATGGAAAATGCAGAATCTTTACAAGCTCCGGAACTGAAATTGCATCCGGTACTCAGACAAGAGGTAACATCTTTCATCTGGTTGGTTCAAATAAAAGTTGTTTGTTTGTTCAAATTGATCAGAGTTGGTTATGGCATAGAAGAATGTGTCATGTAAATTTTGATAACATCATCAAAATAAGCAATACTCAGGCTGTGAGAGATCTTCCAAAGTTGATAAAACCTACAAACAGTGTGTGTAAAGAATGTCAGTTAGGCAAACAAAGCAGAGTCTCTTTTAAAAGCAAAGATCAGTCTTCTACCGGATTGTTGGAATTAGTACATACTGATCTATGTGGTCCGACAAGAATCAAGAGTCTGCAAGGTGATAGATATTTCATGTTGTTAATTGATGATCATTCCCGGATGATGTGGGTTACCTTTCTAAAAGAAAAATCAGAAGCTTTTGAGAAGTTCAAAATCTTCAAAGCTATGGTGGAGAATCAAACCGGATTGAAACTAAAGTGTCTAAGGTCTGATAGAGGTGGTGAATTTACATCTGGTGAATTCATTGACTTTTGTGAGAAACAGGGTATAAGGAGACAGTTGTCTGCTCCTAAGACTCCACAGCAGAATGGAGTAGTTGAGAGAAAGAACCGGACCATCCAGGAAGCTGCTAGGACAATGATGTTGGAAGCAAATGTTCCTCAAATGTTTTGGAAAGAAGCTATCAGCACTGCAGTCTACACTCTCAATCGAGTTCAAATCAGAAACAACACCGGTAAGACCCCCTATGAACTTTGGTTTGGCATCACTCCTACTGTGAAATATTTCAGGGTATTTGGTAGCAAGTGTTATATTAAAAGAGATGAAGATCTAGGAAAGTTTGATGCTAGAAGTGATGAAGGAATTTTCTTGGGCTACTCCACTCAAAGCAAAGCATACCGGTGTTACAATAAGAGATTGAGGAAGATGATAGAAAGCACCAATGTAAAGGTTGATGAAGGAATTGAGAAGCCTTCAAGATTTTATGAATTTGATGAAGATGACCAAGATAGTGTTCAAGGACCTCAATCCTCTCCGGTGAAACAGAGTCAGCCTGATCCAGTAAATCAGGAAGAAGAGTTAGGTTTGAATGAGCCTGATCAAGAAACAGCAGTACTGGATACTCCCAAAATTCCAAGGTATGTAAGACTGAATCACTCTAAAGATCAGATCATAGGTGACAGAAGCAAAGGTGTACAAACTAGAAGGAATATTGCTCAAGATCAGAATGAATGTTGTCTGATTTCAAAGATTGAACCTAAAACAATAAATGAAGCCTGCAATGATGAAAACTGGACCAAAGCAATGGAAGATGAACTGATGCAAATTGAGAAAAATCATACTTGGGATCTTGTTCCCAGACCTAGAGACAGGAATGTAATTGGAACCAAGTGGGTCTTCCGGAACAAACTAAATGAAGCTGGTGAAGTAATCAGAAACAAAGCTAGATTGGTCTGCAAAGGCTACTCTCAAATAGAAGGAATTGACTTTGAAGAGACTTTTGCTCCGGTAGCAAGAATTGAAGCAGTCAGATTACTTCTTGCATTTGCTGCCTTCAAAGATTTCAAGGTATATCAGATGGATGTCAAGTCTGCCTTCCTAAATGGTGATCTGGAAGAAGAAGTCTACATTGAACAACCGGATGGATTTCAATTGTCTGATAATAATGATATGGTCTGCAAGTTGAAGAAAGCTTTGTATGGATTGAAGCAAGCCCCAAGAGCATGGTATGAAAGGTTGGATAAGCATCTTGTGCAGATTGGATTCAACAAAGGTACTGCTGACAGCAACTTATATTTCAAAATTGATCATGAAAACATTCTGATTGTTGAAGTGTTTGTGGATGATATCATTTTTGGAGGAAGAGATAGTATGTGTAAAACTTTTGCAAATCAGATGAAAAGTGAGTTTGAAATGTCTATGCTTGGTGAAATGAATTTCTTCTTGGGTCTGCAAATTACTCAAACAAAAGAAGGGATCTTCATCTCTCAGACCAAATATGTGAAAGAATTGTTAAAAAAATTTGGTATGGAAGACTCAAAGCCTATGAACACTCCTATGGCAACCGGATGTAAGTTAAGCAAAGATGATGATTCTCCAAAGGCAGATCAGACAAAGTATAGATCAATGATTGGTGGATTGTTGTATCTCACTCAAACTAGACCAGATATAATGCAAGCTGTTGGTCTTGTGGCAAGATTCCAGGCTGATCCTAGAGAATCTCATGTTATGGCAATCAAAAGAATTTTTAGATACTTGAAAGGGACAGTTGAGTATGGTCTATGGTATCCTAGAGATCCGGATTTCTCTCTTCATGCTTACACAGATGCAGATTGGGCAGGAGATGTGGATGACCGGAAGAGCACTAGTGGTGGAGCATTCTTTTTGGGGAAGAGATTGGTTTCTTGGCTAAGCAAGAAACAAGATGCAATATCTCTGTCTACAACTGAAGCAGAATACATTGCAGCAGCAGGTAGTTGCACTCAAATCTTGTGGATGAAGCAGATGCTAAGAGACATCAAAGTTGAATATGAGGAGCCTATTACAATTTTCTGTGATAATTCAAGTGCAATTAATATTTCCAAGAATCCGGTATTGCATTCTAAGACTAAGCACATATCTATCAAATTTCACTTTTTGAGAGAACAAGTAAACAAGGAAGAAGTCAGATTGGAGTATGTTCCCTCCAAGGATCAGATTGCAGACATCTTTACAAAACCTCTTCCCAAGGACTCTTTTGAATATCTCCGGGAGAAGTTAGGGGTCATGGCCCCTCCGGTGATGAACTAAGATGCACTGATGTGCATCAGTCCGGTGGCTATCACAGTCATATCTTGTGATCCGGACTAATGGGGAGCTGCAACTAAGGGGGAGCAGCTGGTATTATTCTGATGCATGAGAGTTGCAAGTATGAGCCCTTTGCCATTGATGTCAAAGGGGGAGAGAAGACATGTGAAAAACAAGTGGTTGATGATCAAAGGGGGAGCAGCAAAGGAAGACATGTGAAGAGTTGTTGTTGATAGGGGGAGCTGTGACAGAAAAGAGAAGTTCTTGTCTTGATGGTTTTTCACATCATATGTTGCCATCAATGACAAAGGGGGAGATTGTTGCAAGTATGAGGTGAGCCAGTGTTGTCATTGATGTCAACATACTCATATTGCATTGACAAGAAGGATTTGATGAGCTGTGTGCTGAGGATATTGAGAAAATTAGACTCAGTCAGGAACAGTGAAGAACAGTGATGAGAAGAAGGTAAATGTACTGTATAGGTTGAGAACCGGAGGATGCGGATTAAAGGGTTAGTAGATATGAGTCTTGAGATGCTACAGTTAAGATTTCAGAGGTCCGCATGAAGATCTGAAGGCGTTGTGGCTGCCGGTATAGAACCGGGTCCGGCAAGTATCCGGAGGTGACAGAGGATCACAAAAAGGTCCGGTGAGGTCCGGAATTGTATTATCATAATCTGCGGATTGGAAGGAGTGTTTGAGATGTCCTTGTGATGTGTCATCCTGATTTGTGTGTGATTTGGAGGTCCGAAAGTACCTCTTGCATTATGACAGTGGCGACAGACTGTGTTCTTGAAGTTCCGGATGAGGAAGACAAGAGATCCCAGTAAGCAGAGGAAGTGCGGATGTATCCGGACATTCAGACAGACTTGTGAAGGTTCTTGAATCATGTTTAGGTTGTGTTGTTGGTCCGCATTGATGGTAGAGCCCGGAATTGAAGTTATTCTTCCGGATGAAGTTATTGCTCTGTTTAGCCGACCGGATGAGTTGTTCATCCTGCGAATGTTCTTGTGATAGCCGACCGGATGTGTTATTCATCTTGCGGATACTCCTATGGTTGTTTGCCGACTTAGATGCTTGTTCCTAAGTCGATGTCTTGTATAAATAATGATTTGTGAATTCATTTCAGGGCGTGGCATGTGGATGAGCAGGATATAGCGAAGAAAGGTGCGAAAGGCAGAGCAGAGATTGTTGGGCTTAATTGGAACTGATCCGGACATGGTAGAGATGTCATTCTCCAGTTCAAGACTGTGATTTTTATCACTTTGTAGACAGTGTGTCTCCTTGTAGGCAGTGGGCCTCTTTGTGAGCAGTGTGCTCGGGCAGTGAGCCCTTATTGGCATGTGCCATTCATTTTTCCTTATTCTTCTAACAGAGAATAATTCTTGGGTTAATCACCCCGTGGTTTTTCCCTTAACCGGGTTTTCCACGTCAAAATCTTGGTGTTCAATGTGTTGATGCTTATCTGCTCTTGTGTTTATGTATTGTGCTTCCATGAATGATTATTTGATATGCTGCTAACTAACAACAGAGAATTAAGTGTTTGAAATAGAACAAGTTCTATACAACTGATTCACCCCCCCCCCTCTCAGTTGTATGCCCTAGATCCAACAGGATTATTGTTGGAGGAATGTTAGGTGCTCACTTCTGCAGCATACCATTAAGATGAAGATGATAGAATGAATGATAGATGAAGGATGCAAAGGCTCTAATGATATTTCGACAGCATGTGGATACTTGAGGATCAATGCATTGCTAATGCCTTATGAGGGGGTTGATTTATAGGAAAGGCTTGGTACAAATGGATGGTTGAGATTAAAAAGCTAATTGATTGATGTGGATGGCTAGGATTGATTCAGTTATCCCACTCTTCAAGGGAGTTGTAGTCATTTGATAAGTGTCAAGGAGAATAGGGCTCATGTGTGCTTGTGTACATAAAAAGTACTACATGTGAAAGATATTAAATAAAGTATGTAGTACCACTTATCTTTTTTAAATGAAAGAGGCACACATGTCGGCTTAATGATAAGATAAATTAATTAATTAAATAAAATTTATTTAATTAATTGGCTAAGTAGGATAAGGATATGATTGGGATTTTAATTAAATAAATAAAATTTATTTAATTAATTAGCTAATGGATAAATGGGATTAAGAGTGGGATTAAGAAAAAATGCTACATGATGTCTAGGATAATATTTTAACAAGGTGTTGCTAGACATGAACAAAGTTGGGACAAATTTGGGTGTCTACATTTTGCCCCTCTTTGAGATGATGTTTGAGATGATAAGCTTTATGTCAAGTAACATCATTTCAAAGAAGCTAAGGTATGGATAGAGGAGAAATATATGGGATGATGATGTAAGGATATGATGATAATGGAAAGATAGGATGATGATGCCCCCTCGAGAGGATAGGCGGGTTGGACAAACATGGGTATGCTCTCGAAAAGAAATGGCTTGGTTAAAAAAAGAAAGATAAGAAAATGGATAGAAGAAATGATGATGTGTTATGCTGCAATGAAAGTGAGCAACCATGATGTTTGATATAGCACTAGACATTATGCACCAAGGTATAAGTACTAGGGTGACGATGTGTCTCATGCCCCAGCGTAATACAACCTTGTCTAATGTATGAGGAAGTAAACTTAGAGCATTAAAGTCCTAATGCACAAAAGGTATGATATGACCTTAGATGCAAAGGATAGTGCAAAAATCTATTCCAACATACACAAGATATGAATATTAGCTGGAAAGTTACAGATGTGATACAAATGCAAGATAAAATGATAACACACACAAGCAAGCAAGCAAGCATGCACAAATGATACAAAAACAAACAAGGTATTGCCCTTGTCAAGCTGTAAACCAATGATTGATTGTTTGATTGATGATAGTTGAGAGTGTTGTCATGGTGGGGAAAGCTGTATCCCTAGATCAACACAAGGTTGTTTGCTGAGTTGGTTGGCTGATTGACTAATTGCTTTGGCTTACAACAAGGCTAGGATCAAGACCATTGATTGCATTTGGACAACTTGGCTTAATTGATTAACTTGATTGGTATGGATTAAGGATGGGCTTACACTTGGATCATTGCTTTGATTGATTTGAAGATGATGAAATGATGGATGAAGATTGATTTGATGAAATGTTGAATTGAAGTAAATTGAACTGATATGAATGGATGATTTGATTGAAGGAAATGGATTGATTGAATGATAGATTGATTGGAAGAAGTTGTTTATTGATGATGTAGAAGATAGATGATAAGATGAAATGATGAGAGGAGAAAGAGGAAAATCACCTGTGCCTAAATCTGGGCACTTCCTTCATACTCCAGACTGCCTACATACCCTGTATCCATGAGATCAAGGCACTTAACGATGGAAATGAGATGTAGTTCTAATATGTGTTTTATTGATGATGATCAAAGATTAGGTTATGGATTGAGATTGATTGATGAAATGTTGATGATGTGATGATTAGAGTGTCCACTCAATCTAAGCATAAGCAAGTGTTCTTAGTATGCTCAAAGGATGTAAAACAAACAAGGTATTGCCCTTTTCAAGTCATAAACCAATGATTGATTGTTTCATTGATAATGATAGTGTTGTCATTGCGGGGAAAGCTATATCCCTAGATCAACACAAGGATGTGGGAATGCTATATCCCATTGATGATGATTGATTTGGCTCATGACAAGATGATGATCAAAAACTTATTGATTTGATTGGATAATGTTCCTTGATTGATTAGCTTGCTTGATATGGATTAGTGTGACTTGGATTCAAGATCATTGCTTAGATTGATTTGATTGATATGATTGGAATAAGTGATTGATGGAAATGGATGAATGAATGTTATTGATAGAAAGAAATGATGATGATGAGGATTTGATTTTGATTGAATGTTGATGGAGTAGATTATTTTGGATGATGTGATTGGTTTTATTGCTTGGATTTTTTGTTGGATATTTGATTTTTTAGATTTTTTGACATATTGGGATAGTTTTGGATTTTTAGAATATTTTTATTTTTTTTGGAGTTTTTGAAATGTTTTGAATGTCAATGGATTTACAATTTGAGTAGCCTTTGTGCTAGATACCAATGACAAGGGAAAACCAAGTCTAGGTGCAAGGATGGATGAATGGGATTGGATGGATAAAGGTTGGGCAACAAGGGATGGAAGGTTCATGATAAATGGGTGGATAAAAAGGATAGGCCATATAAGGGATGGATGCTTGCCTCATGATAAATAGATAGGTAGGCTATAGTGGAAAGCTCATGATAAACAGATAGGGATAAGCTATAAGACAGAAAGCTCATGATACGGATACGCCATAGTGGATGGATCATAAGAGAGCTAGGATGTGATCTCCAAAGGCTATGTTGCATAGGAAGAATAACTTGCCCCATTCTAGGTGGTAATGCTTAGGATTTTTACATGACAAAGCTCATGACCAAGAGATGACATGATAGGATTGGTTGAAATGGGATGGATAAATGGTCAATGGATAGGACTTGGTTTCGAAAGAAGGTATGTCAAGAATTATCCAAACATGTTTCAACATTTTGCCCCTATGTCTTCATCAAGATCAAAAGGAGGAAAGAAGGATAAACTCAACATGATAGGTATGTGGATGTAATGGCTAATGATGGTAGGATAGGCTATGGCAAGATAGGACATGATAAAATGGAAAATGATAGGTTGGATAGATAGTTTAGAAATGGATAGGTTGGATGAGACAATGTGCCCCCAAGTGTAAGTGACATAGAAGATCAACCTACACATGACGCCTGTTTGCTAGGTTTTCATCATGGTACTTATCCAAGGTGCCTGTTTACCAGGTTTTCACTATTGGACGAAGGGATTTCTCTTTACTTTTTTGATTTTTTTTTTTTGCTTTTAGATGGGTTGACAATTACACATGGCGCCTGTTTGCCAGGTTTTCACCATGGTAATGGATAGGAGGGACTCAAGTGTCTAGTGCTATGAGAGGTTGATAGTGTTCCATTAGAAATAGATTATGTCTTCACATGGACCATGTCATTATGCTCATAGATGTTGATAAGGGATTGCGCGGATGGGAGATGGATTAGGTCGATAGTGGATGATGAAATGGATTATGAAAGGCTAGGCTAGTAGCTTATGGTGTGGATTTATATAGGCTTATGCAAAAGCATGGACCATAGGGATAGCATGGGGGAGATATTTAGGATAATGGATGGAAGATGGGGAGATGTAGTTATGTGGAGGTGCTACGGAGTGGAAGGGAACCATGACCAATGGTTGCACACACCGTGATAAACATTGAAGCTTTTGATTAGATGGTGGTGTAGGAAGCAATGGAGATGTTTGCTTAGGAGATGGTTGATGAAGTGATTTAGGAACCCACATAGATTTAGTTTTTTTAATACTTTTGTTTTGCTTGTGGGATTTTCAAAGGGAATGGAAGTTTTGGATGGAAGTAGGCTTTTGGATGGATATAGGTGATTGGGATTCTTGAAATATGGATGAGGATGCCTCATTAGACTTGCTAGCTATTTGCTTAGGAACCCAAACCATTTTGTTGTTAGGCTTTGCTTTTGGAGGTGTGGGCTTGGATAGCTTTGTGAATGTTCTTTGCTTAGAAGATGGATGATTTAGAGACTTTTCACATTGATACCCTAAGGCATGAGGGTCCTCAGGAGTTTTAGTTGGATTTTTGGCTTTATAAGTAGAGGCATCAAATTTTTGGCTTTTGAATCCCATGGGGTGGGTGGAGTGGATGGAATGATTGGAAGCTTTATGATTAAATGATGTGTGCTTTTGTTGGTCATTATTAGGAATGTAAGGATACTTATGAATGATAGGTATGTTAGGTGTTGGAAGCAATGGTGGCAAGGTGGATGGAGGGATATTAGGAGTTGGTAAAAGTGGAGGCAAAGTGGATGGTGGAAGGTGTACGGTCACATGCTTTTGACATTTATAGGATGATGGAGGTGGAATGGAAACATATGTTTTGGGTAGATGATGGGGTTTGTGATGGAAAGTGGTAGATTTAGGATGCATGAAGGGATTACCAACATCTTGGCCTTGTTTACCTTGGGGTGTGTATCCAAGGCTATATGAGCATGGAGGAATCTTGACATGGTTTGGCTCCAAAATACCTTGTTTATAAAGGCCTAGGCCTTTACCTTTGTAGTTCATGTTTTGGAGGATGCAATTGACTATGGGACTAGGTGTGCTTAGGGAACTAGACTTGAGTTCTTTATTGGATGAAGAAGATGAAGTGGAGGACAAAGGTTGTTGTTGTTCTAACGAAGAACATTCATGGATAAGTGTGGTAAGACCACTAGGACATGATAGTGGATTTGAAGTGGAATCGATGGTGGATGTGGAAGGAGGATCATTAGGATCTTGATTAGCATTGTGTCCACTAAGATCCAAGTTATTGATTTGATCTTCTATGCTTGCTTGGGGGACAAGTGTCTCATCATGACAAGAGGATGTTTGTTCATTATGGATAGGGCTAGATGGTAGATGACTAGGAGCAATGTGGATATCTTGCTCATGGATAGATATAGGATTATGGATAGGATCAAGGTGCTCATGGATAGCTTCTTTATAGGTATCATCTTGATCATAAAGAAGGTAAATGTTATGGATGGGTTACATGAAAGTGTTTTGATCTTGAGTTGGACTAGGGCTTAATGTTTCCACATGCTTAGGATTAAACTCTTGACATACCTCTTGGGTTTCTTGAATGGAAGTAGATGACTCTTGGCTAGGCTCTTGGTCAACAACATGAGAACATGATGACTCTTGACTTGGATTAATGATAGAAGGCTCTTGAATAGGCTTGATGGATTGTAGATCACATGATGGGCTTGAATGGTTAGGAATGTTAATTGAGAGCTCTTGGATAGGCTCAAGGATAGGTGGACCACATGATAGAATTATAGGATTGGACATGACCTTTGGAAGTTCTTTGGTAGGCTCATGAATGGATGTTTGACATTGAGGTAGTTTATTCCTAGCTAGTAGCCAATGGATCACATCCTTTGCAAGGGTATGAGTGGATGGGAAATATAATGGATGAGCAATAATAGCGGATGATGTTGTAAGCATAGGACTAGGATTTTGATTGGATGGAAGGATAATGGAGTTTGATGGATTAGGATTTGGATTGGATGAGGGTAATACATGGGATTGGGATGATGTGACATGATTTCTTATTGTATGTCGATACACCTTGTAAACAATTGGGAAAAACATGGGGCATGTATTTGTATCATGGCCTTTGGTCCTATGGTATGCACAATAATAATGTTCATCATATGGACTTTCTTCACATGGTTTGACTTTAGGAAGTTCAATGAGTTTTGTTGCAAGCATTCTTTGTAAAACTATCTCAGCCGCATCCTTTGGTGAGGGATTAGAATGACATGGTGATGAAGGTAATGGAGGGCTTGGTGGTTTGGAAGGTTGATGGACCAATGGACTAGGGCTAGGATCACATGGTGGTGTTGGGATAGGACTTATTGGCTCTTGTGTTGGCATGTGATTGGATGGTGGAGGCCACTCTAGATTGGTATCTCCCTTGTCAAAGGTTATTAGATCTTGCATAGGATAAATTGGGCTTTGATTTATGTACAAGGGGCCACTTGGATTTACATGTGCTTCTTGTTGTAAAGGTGGACTTAGGTCTATCAATGGTGCTTGGTAGTGCATTGGAATGGTGGCATGAGGGATTGGATAAGATTGAGGTAGATGTTCATAGGTTGATGTGGCATTGACTTGGTGGATAGGTGGATTAGGTTGATAGGAAGTGGATGGATATGACATGTGGCTATAAAGTGGATTAGGTTGGTATGGAGTAGCTAAGGATTGATGTACTTGTCGAGCTTGACTAGTGGCTAAAAGGTGTTGGACTTGGGCTACGAGGTGTTGCAGATGAGGTGATTGGCTTACGTGGGGTTGAGCTTTTTAGATGAAGAATTGTAATATTTCAATGGCATCTTGGTTTAGGGGTTGTGATCCTTGATAAAGATTTTGGAGGAATCTTTGGAATTTGATTTCTAGGTCCTCTAGTGTAAACATGTTGTCGCCAAGTGTTTGTCTTAAGTCCTTTTTGGCAAGTGCTTGGTTATGATTCGATGATGATGTGGCTTGTTTGGATGACTTGGCTATGTTTGGGATGAAAGTGATTGGGTTTGAATGTTATTGGAAGAATGTGTAGGATGACTTGTCTTTATGTGTTTGGGTGTTTAGAGCTTGATGTGGCAATATTCAAACAAATGATTATGCATATACACACATGAATCACTCACACAAGACACATAAGCAAGTTGTTAGTTTGGAATAATGTGATGATGGTTAAGCAAGCATGTGAAGATACTTCAACAAGTCCTAGTTAAGGCAAGACCACTATCACAAGGAGGTTCTAATGAAAATATGGGGGACTGGCACCCCACGAGCATCCAACAAGCCACTTAAGACTTTAACTAACCCTACTAGGAGTTTTAATATACACAAAGGTACACCTCCTTTCGAGTTAGCACTATATGGTGAGCGCTAATACCGGTTAGACTTGGCTTTCACCTTATCCTCTAATTTTTATAGCGGACCGGATGAAAGTACCGCTTGAGGTCATTCCCTTGGGGTGGATACCAAGGCAGGCCTCTCTAAGGCTAAACAAAAGCAACACAAGTAAATGTTTTTGATCTCCAAGTTCGTGTTGGGACGTGAGGAGAGAGCATACACATTTACTTGGTCACACTCGCATGGGGTTCATTAACCTTAGAAAATCAATGTGTGGAAGACAATGCAAGCACTTGTTTGTTTTAAAGCCCAAATCTAAATGTGATGAAAGACAATGGTTCATTTTAGCCCAATTTTTTATGTGAATTTGCAAACAATTGTTCGTTTTATGCCCAAAATCCAAATGTGTTTGCAAACAATGATTAGAAGATGAGAAATGAAATGATTGCACCTGGTTAATTCACTATCCAAATTGCTGTAGATGTTGATCTCAATGTTGCTCCACTCCTTATGATTACCTTGTGCTAAAATCTTGTAAAAAAATTCGTAGCCGTTTGGAAGATATGATGAAATCTTTAAAACCTAGGGTTTTGTTGAAAGAACAGCTGATCTGCAACAAAAAATTAATTAAACCTGCAAAACTCAACAATGGGGGTTATATGAATGTAAATTTTTACTACAAAAACCTGTAAAAAAGATCAAGCGAAGTGAGTCCCACCCGGCGTGCCAAAATGTAGTTAGGGTAAAATTGCAAATCAGGGCAAATGAATAAACAGCAATGATAAAAACCCTAGCAATGCACAATGAAGCACAAGACAACATGAAAATTAAAATAACAAATGTAAATGCAAACCAATCTCCACGCTATGCTTGATTTGTCTCCATTGCTCTTCTCCACCTCGCATGAGCATGCAAGATTTTGAAGGATTATTGTTGGAGGAATGTTAGGTGCTCACTTCTGCAACATAACATTAAGTTGAAGATGATAGAATGAATGATAGATAAAGGATGCAAAGGCTCTAATGATATTTTGACAGCATGTGGATACTTGAGGATCAATGCATTGCTAATGCCTTATGAGGGGGTTGATTTACAGGAAAGGCTTGGTTCAAATGGATGGTTGAGATTAAAAAGCTAATTGATTGATGTGGACGGCTAGGATTGATTCGGTTATCCCACTCTTCAAGGGATTTGTAGTCATTTGACAAGTGTCAAGGAGAATAGGGCTCATGTGTGCTTGTGTACATAAAAAGTACTACATGTGAAAGATATTAAATAAAGTATGTAGTACCACTTAACTTTTTTAAATGAAAGAGGCACACGTGTCGGCTTAATGATAACATAAATTAATCAAATAAATAAAATTTATTTAATTAATTGGAAAGTCAGCTTATGATGAGAACTTAATTCAAATAAAATATTTGAATTAGTTGGGATATGAGTTGGATATTAATTAAATAAATAAAATTTATTTAATTAATTAGATAGTGGGGAACTTAATTCAAATAAAATATTTGAATTAGTTGGGATATGAGTTGGATATTAATTAAATAAATAAAATTTATTTAATTAATTGGCTAATGGATAAATGGGATTAAGAGTGGGATGAAGACAAAATGCTACATGATGTCTAGGATAATGTTTTAACAAGGTGTTGCTAGACATGAACAAAGTTGGGACAAATTTGGGTGTCTACACATTGCAACCTCTTTATCTCTCTTTACTATTATTAACTCAACCTAGGGCTTGCTTAAGGGTTAAGAAAGTTTCACAATTCAACATTTATATAATAGGCTCTCAATTCTAATCTTTAGCACCACATACCCTTTTTACAAAGATATCATTTAGGCGATCCTTTTTTGCACCTTCTAAAGGTTTCTTTCTATAGTTGTAAAGTACACTACCCATAACTATATCACAGAATTAAATAAATCATCTCATTCACATTAATATAAAATAGAAAAGATACGTCTTCCATATATGTAAAAATATCATCTTACATCTTACAAATACATGTGCCAAGTCTAGGTGTTATCACAAGAAATATAATATACAATGATACAATCTTTGGCTCTCATGCCAAGTAGTCAAATCTTTACAATAATAAGATACATATACAAGAATATACAAGTATTGATCATGAATAAAGTCACTATCATTGGCTGCCACTAACCCACATGTCATCCACAAGCTGAAGAAGGAAACATGGTCCATGCACTTTTCCACCCAACTACGAAGCATTGCACTTCCCCGAAATCCTTCCTAACATTAAGGATATCTGACCCTACACAAAGTGCCTAGAAACTTGGAAACAATAGGTAGAAGGGAAAAAATAGTGCAACCTAATGTCTACATGCATTTCTAACTAGAATGTGCATTATCTCACTATCAAGATGTGGTAGAGAAACATATCACTATAACTAAGCAATGCCATCTATTTCAATGAACACATAGCTTTGGCCAAAGCAATTATACATATCGACAGATCCTAAAAAGAGGATCAACCTTCTTTGTTAGCCCACGTTCGGCACCCTATCCTAGAAAGTAAGCCCAACACACTCATAGAAAAATAAACTAATTCTTTTGCAAAAAAAATAATTCAAGTAACACATGCATTTGCCTAACAACAATTACTAATTACTTTCCTAGAAAATCAATGTGGATACACTTTTCAAGCAAGTACAAGTTCTATAATGATGCATGCATATCAAAAAGATTCCTTAAAATTGTTCATTCATTTATTCATAACAGAAGACATATCTAAACATACAACTTCATTGTATTCAATTAGAAAAATAAATCTAATCACTTTCTTGTAAGGTGCTATTCACATAATTAGATGTCATCCATTCATAGATTTTGTTCACAATTTCTCTCCATACTATGAGGAAACCTAACTCTAAGATTTAATTATCTCATATCATTTTCCTAGGAACTCGTAAGATTTCAATAGGAGAAGATCTACATAACATTCAACTGATTAGCATATTTCCTAACTCGGTTCTATACTACAGATGCATGTCTTTTATCTATATTAACACTTGTTCCAAGAACAAATTTTTAATTAAAAGATGAATTAATTGCAAACTCTAAGATCAAAGAAAGCCTTTTAATATGCTTACTAATTCCATTGCACAAGCAATAAGTAAGAATGAATTGAAAGGTCAAATCAAACCAATAATGATCTATACCTATTGAATATTTTCTAATCCCAATAATCCTTAACAATGTACATATATTGGTGAGAAAAGAAACAAAACATGCCTAATTGATGATTTAAACTATGATCAAGTGTCATCCATTAGATAATGAAGTATCAAAAGATGAGTGGCATAATGCAACTCAAAGAGGGTTCACAAGAAGAAACAAGAAGAAGAACAACATTTTAGATAGAAAATAACAATGTTTAATGCAGAGATTACCAAATTTTAAAGTAGAGATTAACCATGATTTGATGCAAGAAAAGACAACATTTTATTGCATATATTGTAATGCTTTGATGCGGGAAGCACCAATGTTTTGAGTAGAGAAACCTAACATTTAAAGCATGGATAAAATCAATGTTTTGGCAAGAATGAGTCAACATTTTGATGTAAATATTTACTCACATTTTATTACAGAAAAATTGATGTTTGTCAATGGAAAGCAAAAGTGTTAGGTATGTTTCTAACAAAATATTAGTTAAATCCTTTACACTTAGCAACATACAGGTCATTCAAAACATCCCATAGGCTGATCAAAACATCATAGGCCAATTTATTCCTCAAGGAGGCTAAATAACTATAAATAGCCTGGAAAAGAAAACACAGGCAGTTTTATGGTAATAATACAGGCTATTTTAAATAAGCAGATAGGCCAATTTAAAGTATAAAGGCCACTTAAAAAGTATATAGGCTTCTTAAGTTTATGTTGATGACTGTTTTGATGCAATCATAACAATAAGTTAAAATTCACATAAAATGAACTGAAACTATACTTGAAAGACAAGAAGGAATCATTTGGTGATTCAACTAATCCCAAGTCTACAATGGTTCGGTTGGTCAAGTTCAGTTGGTCAATGTGAAGCTGTAATGTTCAAGGGGCCTTACGTAGTTTAGGTTTATTTTATGGTTTACTGGACTAAGAATATGCAAAGAGGTCATAGATTTCAACAAGTATTCTGTTCATTTGCATACAAGTGATACCGGGCTGCAAGTTTCAGAGGGTTTTCTTGGATTTTTTGCAGCTTTCTTCTTGATCTGTTTATGAAAACTGTCTACTTATAGCTCTGTTATCATGCTTCTTCAAATTTGAGACAATTTCCTTTGGATTCCTACGTTTTCAGCTAGATATTTCAGATGGGTTGGGAAAAGTTAGAAAGATCTAAACTATACTTCATCTAATCTACCGAAGGATCTAATTGTTTCTGTTATCCACTATGTAAATACCACAGTAGCTTGATCAAATCCACAGTAAAAACCCTAAATGTAAGTTCTGAGCATTTTCACAAACATACATTTAAAATTGCCAGCTCTCAAAGAAGATATTTCAAAACACAAAGAAGAGCAGGAGAACACTCAGAAGATAGATGCAGAACTCCAGATTCTATTGTATTAGAAACAAGTAGCCATACATGATTTACAATGCAAGAATGACTCTTAGTTTCATTGATCATACTACAGAGAACTTACAAGCTTTACAGATACAGTAAGGCAGCCAGACATTCCACGCGCACCTTACTGCAGACAAACAGGCGACCTCCTTCTTCTACTCTAAACTATGCTAAGCTATCATGCTATGTTTTCCTAGAATCTCTGTTGTAGGCCCTAAAAATCCCTGTTGTAAAGTATTACAGTGTAGAGAGGCACAATATATAACATTTTGATTGTCCTCACTACAGCAAAAACCTAACTGAACCCCTGGTTCAAACCTCTAGTTACAGCAATAAATGCAGGTGAACCAGTTCTCAAAAAATATCTCAGAGCAGTGGTCAAATCTGGGCGAAATATTGCCCCTTCTGAGAAGTTCCAGCAGCTGGGTAATAACTTCTGTTTGTCTTTTGCAGAAATACCTCCAGCTGCGACCTTCCTCTTCACTTGAATGGTTTTGACTTTTGCATTTCATCTCTATCTTCTTGCTCCTGAGATCAGATCTTCTTCCTCCATGAGGTCACTGCATTGACTTTCCAGCTGCTTCCTCAACTGCAAGCCTGCAAGACAAGACAAGTAATAAGTATTCCATTTATCACAAAAAACAGCATGAAAATAGAATAAGCGTTTAAATCCAGGTGACTGCACAAGATCGCGGAAATCAGATCCAAAATCCGCTCAAAACGCGTCAAAAATGCGCCCAAGCTGCTCAAAATTGATGGGTCAACCATCGCTGACCGGGAAAATGCCAGAGGCGCCAAAAAAAATGCTTTAAAATGTCCACCGCCTCATTTCCCGCCCATCGGCATGATATTCGCTGTCGGTGCGTCAAAAAAACAGGTTAGTCGATATACCTCATCATCATGATAATATTCAGAAAATATGATGCTCTCCCTCCTGAAGGTTCAGATGAATGTCATCATGATATTTGACTTCTGCATATTGGAGAAAAGAACAACAACATCATCATCATCATGAAGGAGAATAGGAGGATGCGAATATAATCATGCTGCCGAGGAAAGGAAGATGATGGTGACGTCATCATGATATTCGGGCTTCATTGAGATGCTAAGGATGACGTCATCATCATGTTCGGTTAAGATCAGGGGGATAATTGCAATATCGAGTTACCTGAGGAGCATGATCAGGATGATGAAGTGAATATGATCCTCTTGCGGCCAAGGTAACCCTCTCGAAAGATCAGCATGATGAAGATCATCATCATATTTGGGGCGTATGTCGAACTTGGAATAAGACGTCATCATCATATTTGGGAACCGGATCGTGCTTGAAAAAATATCCTGTTTGAAGGAAAAAAGATGATGATGATGATCATCAGGATATTAGCTTTTTCGTTATTCAGATCGGGATGACGTCATCATGATATTCGGGTCCTTTGTTAAACTTAGAACATGATGTCATCATGATATTTCGCCAACCGGATCATGTTTGAGAAAAATCCTGCCGAAGGGAAAATGTGATGATGATGATGATCATCATCAGGATAATTGCATAAAGGTCGCATTTTCGGCAGGAGGACTTCACGAAATATCAGGCGAACAAACAAGATCATGATGATCTTGACAATCAGGACAGGATAAAAAAATGATGATGATGACCCTCCTCATCGATTTATCATGATGACATCATCATGATATTTTGTTTTCGGAGCACAAGGATAAGTTGAGGTCATCATGATATTTGCGCCAGGGTGATATTACAAAATATGATGATGCTGTTGAGAAATGTAATATCGGCTTCTTCTTTAAAAGACAGGGTGATCATCATGATATTCGCTAACCGGAGATCAGGAGGATATGAAGATGATGATCCTCCTGCTCGAATTATGATGATGATGTTCCCAGCACTTAGCGAATTTCAGCGAATGACCCTCGTGAAAGATCAAGATGATATGAAGTCGTCATCATCATAATTCGAAGTTCAGCAAATATCATGATGATGACCTTGCGATAGGTTTATAGCACGCGCATGCAAATATGCCGAAGATGAATTTGTTAAGTCAGGGTGATCTTACTATCAGCATGATATTTTAAGATCAGGCGATGCAAAGATATCATGATGATGTTCGCGATACTAAGACCGCTTCGACAGGGAACTTACCTTGACTTAAAGCCGATGTCATCATGATATTTGAACCTCAGGATATTATCGGGGGGGGGGGGGGGGTTCAAATATGATGATGATGATGCTCTTCAGCAAAACCGAGTTTATAATATGACCTTCCTAAAAGATATCATGATGCTGTATAATGCGAAGATCATGATGATCCTGTCAACATGACTTAGAATAAAAATAAAATGATGATCCTCCTGCGAATATCAGGTTTGACCAAGACTTTGACCGTGCATAACTTCCACATATGGACGAATTTTCAAGTGAAGTAAAAGGCAAACCTGCATGGAATTTCAAGCTCTTTTAAAATATGAGGTCACAGAAACAAAATATGAACTTTGACAAATAGACCTCATGATGATGACCTACCTTATACAATATCATGATGATGATGCACCTGACCTTCATTTTTACCAGACCGCCAGGAAGCAGAAAAAACACAAGCAGAAGCAAAAAGCAAGACATCAGCAGGGGTCCCCATTTTGCTAAGGAGCATAATGGGGCGTGTTGTGAACATCACAACAACTAGCAACCAAAACAAAACAATTAAATTCAGAGTGTTCAAGGAAACTAGGTGAAATGAACTCATAACTTCCAACTATCTTTCCTGCAAATTACTATTCAGCTTGAGACTCAAAGTGTTCAATAAAGATGCATGAATTTCCATTTTCAGTTTAGTTGTGTGCATGTGATTAATTATCCTCATCTTGAAGATCGGTTGAACAAACCAGTGACTGACATTAGCCTACGTAGGTGAGGATATTCCCTCATAGCCGACCGGATAGAGCCTTGCTGCCAGCGAGCGTCTATAGCCCCGGCAAGGTTATCGTTACAATTCTCCTAAGTAGAGCCCCACTGCCAGCGAGCGTCCATAGCCCCGGTAGAGTTACTTAGATGGCTTAATCTGGATTTTCAGTATAATCCGTTTTATTCATTTATTTATTTATTTTTTGTTTTTTTTTTGTTTTCTAATTTTGAAAGATTTCATAAGATATAGCAATTTGTAACTTCATGATGATGCAAGGAGTGGACACTTGCTTAAATTAAGCTTAGAATTGTAATGGTAGCAAGGGTGACCTCTGATTTTTCACCTAATATCTACACTGGTAGGTTCAACAAACCCAAGGATTTTAGGTGTGTCATCGTGAGAAACCTGCTTCGAATTCTCAATCACATTTATTGAATACGTAACTTCAGAAGATGAACAACTCTCTACATTCATGATAGTGACAAGTTATGTGTAAATTGCAAATGGTTAACCTGAATATCCTAAATTATATACTGTTTTGAATGGTTGCTAGTTCTGCTCCTTAATACTCTACAGTAAAATAAAGATCCCTGCTGAGGAGACAACAAACAAACCAAACAAACAGGCTGTACAAACAGCACAGCAACAAAAGACAAAACAAACAGAAGACAAGCTATACAAACAACTAACCTAAAAAAGAAAACAGCAAAAGAAGAACACACAAAAAAAACAACTAACAACTACCCCATCAGACTATATACCAGCCTCCACGAGGCAATTGAAACCCAGGAAAAAGACCCAAGAACACCCCTACTTGCATATTTCTTTAGGTTGTGCAGGAGTAACAGGGTACTGGTGATGGTTCTCATCCTAGCAGATTTATCTTTGAATTCTGAAAAAAATTCTGATATTCTAGATTCATTGTGTTTATCAGAATAGCTCTTAACTAGTAACTGAGGCTGCTCATCAGGTTTATGATTAATCCATATGCATGTCTTATCTCTTGAATTTCCATAATCAAAGTAGCATTTATCATTGTTTACTAAGGAAAGGAAAGAGACAACCTGATGTGCCTTTAGCTCTGTGGAACACACTTGTTCATTGATAGCTGGCTCTTCATTTAGCTCTGCATTTTCATTGCCCAGCTCTATATCTAGTCCCTTTTCAAGTTGAAAGATGAATGACTCAAGATGTATTGTATCTTCATCTTTATCTACCTTTATTCCTTCATTCTGGATGTTCAGTTTATCCTCAAATTTAGCAAACCTCTCAATGTTCTCATTAGTTTCCTGCACATCAGCACTTAAGTAAGTATCTTCATCATCATCTGATATACAGAAATTAATCATTTTTAAATCACTTGAGAGCAAAGGTGGGATGACATCTTTTGATTGACAGGAGTACTCCCCTGTTTTATTTTCAACATAGCATGAGGGTGATGTCTGATTATGCACAGCAGCTCCATGATCTTCTGTATTTTCAATTTTCAAAAATTGTTCATCAACTGACTCACATTTATCGTCCAGTGTGGAGTCTGCTTCTATTAACCTGCAATAATCATCACATGATTCCTGGAGAGAGATCTTATTATCCTTTATTCCTAGCATTGGTTCCATCGTTGTATCCTCTACACATTTAACGACCGTTGCTGCTACATCCTCCTGTCGCCCAATAATCTCCTCACTTCCTTGCCAACTTTCAGCCTTATACACATATTGGACTGGGAAATTGTATGTAACGCACTCTTCCACCTCTTGTCTAATGTCATGACCAAATTTGTCTATTGCATTGTTTTCCTCATCTGAAGAATTTCCATCAGACTCAATGAATAGTGCTATTCTATTGCTGACACACTTCTTTCTAATGTTTAACATCATAACCTCCTCAATCTGCATCCCATTGTTGGTAACTCTATAGACACCTGGCTCAACAGCAGCATATAAGATTTCAATAGTTCGATTATACTCTGTTATCATATGTCTCATTCTGGGCTCTGCCTCTATCCTGATCTGGTTTGGGATGCCTCTCCATGGTAACCACATGTGTGAAAAGTCAGTAGCCATATATCCGTTTAATGTCTTGGACCAATCCCTACTCAGCAACATTCCATAATTTACGGGTATATCCACTACTTGGATGTCAATGATTTGGCTCACCCTAGGGTCTGAAGCTAACTGCACCTGTATGTTCATGAGTTCTCCTATCACACTAACCTCGGTCTTATCTAATTGCGTGACAATCTTGGCAGATTTGGTGGGAGTCAGCCCGAGAGTTTTACATATTCCTAAGGGCATTACGTTGGCTGAAGCACCAGAATCTACCATGCAATTGTGTATATTCTTCCCACACAACCTAACAGTTAACAAGAAAGGTTGAGTATCCCTCTTATCCGCATGTATTACTACATTTGTGTTGGAAGGCTGCTCAACTTTCTTACCTTTCTCCTTAGGTGGTGAATCACTACTAGGAACAGTTATATCAGCAGACACCATGTTTGTCATGGATGTATCCAGGGATTTTAAAAAAGCATTTCTGATCCCTGGGGTCTTCAATAATTCATTTAGAGGTATGCTGACCTTCATTTTCTTTATTTCCTCTGATAAGTAATTCACTAATCTTGTTGTCTCTACTGCTTCTGTCTTACTTGTTTGATCCTTTTGCACTGTTGTTCCGTTATTTGTGTGCTGACTAGCTTTAAGTATGGCAGGATTGTTGCTAGCATTCTGATCTGGGGCTGTATTGATGTTATTCGGGGGAGTGGAAGTGGTGAAAGGTCCTCCCGGCCTAGGGTTGTTCCTCAAATTGTAGGTGTGGCTTTTATTTGCCTGTTGAAAGGCCTGCACCTCCTTTGTTTCATTTAATATCTCATTTTCAGATTCAAAAGGAAACTGAGAAGCATTTAACACAAAGGCTGATTCAGGATAAAGACTTTCACAACAGTATGGTTCATCCTCTAGCAATTCATCCTCTTTCTCTTCTGCAGTTGCGAAGGTAATCGTTTCGAAGACTAATGCTGTGTCACATTCTGAGGGTACTACCTCATTACCCTTAGGAATAAGAAATTCAGAGGTAGGAGGCTGTACATCTACGTTTAAAATACTAGCTGCCAAGTGGAGCTGTGGACAGTCGTGCTCAGCATGGGTATTGGTATTGTGAAATCTGCACCAAATTTTGGGTGCTGTATTGGCCATTTGTATGTTAGTTATTTGTTTTGCACCATGATTATCCGTATTCTCGAAAGGAGAAGCCAGAGTACCGTTGTTGGGCCCAGTGTTCCATGTCTTGGGTGGCCTAGGTTGATTCTGGTTCTTGTTATTATTGCCCCAGGTCCTATTATCTATCACTGGCCCCCTATTTTGCATTGGTTGCCCCTGACTGGGGCCTTGATGCTGATTGTAGTTTTGGTTCTGATTGTATTGCTGGTTCTGGTTGAGACTATAATTCTGATTTTGGCCTTGGTTGTGACCTTGAGGTGGATTGTAGTTTTGGTTGCTTCTTCCATAGAGATTCTCATTTCTTAGCTGTGTCACTTCGGTTGTTAATCTCTTCAAATGTGCAGTAATTTCTTTGATGTCTTCCCTATCATCTTGTGCTTTTGCCACAGTTACATCCCTAGGAAGTTGGAAGAAAGGCTGACCATTATTTTGACTGTTATTGGAAGTACTAGCCGTGTAAGGAGTTATAGCCTGGATTGGAGTAGGGTTATACACAGGTGTGTAAGAAGGAACCGGATTTATTAGTGGAGCATGCTGCACAGGGACTCCATTCCATGGGTGTGCCTGATTCTGCACCCCAAAGTTTCCTCCAAATGGACTGTAAGTTGTATGTCTCATTTCTTGGTTCACTGAGGCTACCTCTTTATAGGCTTTGGATATTGAATCTATGTCAGGTTTCCTTTTGACAAACATGGCAGTTAAAGGATCCAAAGCAGCATAGTACATAGCCAACAAGGGAGCATCATCTATGGTATAAGGGGCTGCTAGCCTAGAATAGGCCTTTTGAAATCTGTCATTGAAATTATCAATTAGCTCTCCCTCACCTCGTTTTATAGCGGCCAGTTTATGATACAAAGCACAAGGGTCAATGGGTCCTCTAAATCTTGACAGAAATGCTTCCTCCATAAGTGCCCAGGAAGAAATGTAACCATTGGGTAAGTTTACGTACCAGCTAGAGGCCTGCTCATTAAAGGTGTAAGGAAACAACCTACACACAACATCCTCGTGCTCTAACATAGCCCTAAAACATGCTTCCTTAAATATTCTAATATGATCTTCTGGGTCTTGATGCAACTGGTATTTGGGACATATCTTTTCCAGATTTTTTGGCATGTCATGATAATCATTGAAGAATATGGGAGAATTGACATCGAAATAAGCCATTGCAGGTGTTTGAGCTCGACTTGAACTTGCAGAAATACCTGGATTGATTGGTGGATTAGGATTTAGAGGAGGATTAAGACCTCCAGGAGTGCCTGAACCAAGATTTAAAGATCTGAACAGTGATCTATCAGGACTTACAATACTACGGATGTTAAAAGGTGACCCAGGAGGTGTTCCAGATGAACTTCCTGCTTGTTATATCTTTGGATTCCAAATTAAAGGGCTTTTACTTCGCCTTGTATCAGGTAGTTGCACAAATATATCTCCTGAACTGGACCTAGACCTAGTCACTCTGTTACTGTCGTTAGCCAGTTTGAAATGAAACCTAACTCAGGCAGGCCCTCCTTCTAGCGCCAGAAAACTGTTGATGACTGTTTTGATGCAATCATAACAATAAGTTAAAATTCACATAAAATGAACTGAAACTATACTTGAAAGACAAGAAGGAATCATTTGGTGATTCAACTAATCCCAAGTCTACAATGGTTCGGTTGGTCAAGTTCAGTTGGTCAATGTGAAGCTGTAATGTTCAAGGGGCCTTACGTAGTTTAGGTTTATTTTATGGTTTACTGGACTAAGAATATGCAAAGAGGTCATAGATTTCAACAAGTATTCTGTTCATTTGCATACAAGTGATACCGGGCTGCAAGTTTCAGAGGGTTTTCTTGGATTTTTTGCAGCTTTCTTCTTGATCTGTTTATGAAAACTGTCTACTTATAGCTCTGTTATCATGCTTCTTCAAATTTGAGACAATTTCCTTTGGATTCCTACGTTTTCAGCTAGATATTTCAGATGGGTTGGGAAAAGTTAGAAAGATCTAAACTATACTTCATCTAATCTACCGAAGGATCTAATTGTTTCTGTTATCCACTATGTAAATACCACAGTAGCTTGATCAAATCCACAGTAAAAACCCTAAATGTAAGTTCTGAGCATTTTCACAAACATACATTTAAAATTGCCAGCTCTCAAAGAAGATATTTCAAAACACAAAGAAGAGCAGGAGAACACTCAGAAGATAGATGCAGAACTCCAGATTCTATTGTATTAGAAACAAGTAGCCATACATGATTTACAATGCAAGAATGACTCTTAGTTTCATTGATCATACTACAGAGAACTTACAAGCTTTACAGATACAGTAAGGCAGCCAGACATTCCACGCGCACCTTACTGCAGACAAACAGGCGACCTCCTTCTTCTACTCTAAACTATGCTAAGCTATCATGCTATGTTTTCCTAGAATCTCTGTTGTAGGCCCTAAAAATCCCTGTTGTAAAGTATTACAGTGTAGAGAGGCACAATATATAACATTTTGATTGTCCTCACTACAGCAAAAACCTAACTGAACCCCTGGTTCAAACCTCTAGTTACAGCAATAAATGCAGGTGAACCAGTTCTCAAAAAATATCTCAGAGCAGTGGTCAAATCTGGGCGAAATATTGCCCCTTCTGAGAAGTTCCAGCAGCTGGGTAATAACTTCTGTTTGTCTTTTGCAGAAATACCTCCAGCTGCGACCTTCCTCTTCACTTGAATGGTTTTGACTTTTGCATTTCATCTCTATCTTCTTGCTCCTGAGATCAGATCTTCTTCCTCCATGAGGTCACTGCATTGACTTTCCAGCTGCTTCCTCAACTGCAAGCCTGCAAGACAAGACAAGTAATAAGTATTCCATTTATCACAAAAAACAGCATGAAAATAGAATAAGCGTTTAAATCCAGGTGACTGCACAAGATCGCGGAAATCAGATCCAAAATCCGCTCAAAACGCGTCAAAAATGCGCCCAAGCTGCTCAAAATTGATGGGTCAACCATCGCTGACCGGGAAAATGCCAGAGGCGCCAAAAAAAATGCTTTAAAATGTCCACCGCCTCATTTCCCGCCCATCGGCATGATATTCGCTGTCGGTGCGTCAAAAAAATAGGTTAGTCGATATACCTCATCATCATGATAATATTCAGAAAATATGATGCTCTCCCTCCTGAAGGTTCAGATGAATGTCATCATGATATTTGACTTCTGCATATTGGAGAAAAGAACAACAACATCATCATCATCATGAAGGAGAATAGGAGGATGCGAATATAATCATGCTGCCGAGGAAAGGAAGATGATGGTGACGTCATCATGATATTCGGGCTTCATTGAGATGCTAAGGATGACGTCATCATCATGTTCGGTTAAGATCAGGGGGATAATTGCAATATCGAGTTACCTGAGGAGCATGATCAGGATGATGAAGTGAATATGATCCTCTTGCGGCCAAGGTAACCCTCTCGAAAGATCAGCATGATGAAGATCATCATCATATTTGGGGCGTATGTCGAACTTGGAATAAGACGTCATCATCATATTTGGGAACCGGATCGTGCTTGAAAAAATATCCTGTTTGAAGGAAAAAAGATGATGATGATGATCATCAGGATATTAGCTTTTTCGTTATTCAGATCGGGATGACGTCATCATGATATTCGGGTCCTTTGTTAAACTTAGAACATGACGTCATCATGATATTTCGCCAACCGGATCATGTTTGAGAAAAATCCTGCCGAAGGGAAAATGTGATGATGATGATGATCATCATCAGGATAATTGCATAAAGGTCGCATTTTCGGCAGGAGGACTTCACGAAATATCAGGCGAACAAACAAGATCATGATGATCTTGACAATCAGGACAGGATAAAAAAATGATGATGATGACCCTCCTCATCGATTTATCATGATGACATCATCATGATATTTTGTTTTCGGAGCACAAGGATAAGTTGAGGTCATCATGATATTTGCGCCAGGGTGATATTACAAAATATGATGATGCTGTTGAGAAATGTAATATCGGCTTCTTCTTTAAAAGACAGGGTGATCATCATGATATTCGCTAACCGGAGATCAGGAGGATATGAAGATGATGATCCTCCTGCTCGAATTATGATGATGATGTTCCCAGCACTTAGCGAATTTCAGCGAATGACCCTCGTGAAAGATCAAGATGATATGAAGTCGTCATCATCATAATTCGAAGTTCAGCAAATATCATGATGATGACCTTGCGATAGGTTTATAGCACGCGCATGCAAATATGCCGAAGATGAATTTGTTAAGTCAGGGTGATCTTACTATCAGCATGATATTTTAAGATCAGGCGATGCAAAGATATCATGATGATGTTCGCGATACTAAGACCGCTTCGACGGGGAACTTACCTTGACTTAAAGCCGATGTCATCATGATATTTGAACCTCAGGATATTATCGGGGGGGGGGGGGGGGGTTCAAATATGATGATGATGATGCTCTTCAGCAAAACTGAGTTTATAATATGACCTTCCTAAAAGATATCATGATGCTGTATAATGCGAAGATCATGATGATCCTGTCAACATGACTTAGAATAAAAATAAAATGATGATCCTCCTGCGAATATCAGGTTTGACCAAGACTTTGACCGTGCATAACTTCCACATATGGACGAATTTTCAAGTGAAGTAAAAGGCAAACCTGCATGGAATTTCAAGCTCTTTTAAAATATGAGGTCACAGAAACAAAATATGAACTTTGACAAACAGACCTCATGATGATGACCTACCTTATACAATATCATGATGATGATGCACCTGACCTTCATTTTTACCAGACCGCCAGGAAGCAGAAAAAACACAAGCAGAAGCAAAAAGCAAGACATCAGCAAGGGTCCCCATTTTGCTAAGGAGCATAATGGGGCGTGTTGTGAACATCACAACAGTTTATAGGCCGATGAAATCATAAAATAGGCCATAAAGATTATAAGCAGGTGTATAACAACCTTAGGAACTATAGACAAGGCAAAATACTATAAGAAAAGGCTTATATAGGTTGATAGGCTAGTAAATCGTAGGCCAAGAAAAAAATAACAAAGAAAAATCATATACATAGGACTAGTGGCCAACAGTCTCAATGCATGCCACAGGTTGTCAATATAATCCAATTAGTGATTTGTTCGAAGGAAATACAAAAAACAATAGTGAATAGGCAGAGCTATGGTAGGAGGCGTAGGAGAAAGGAAGAAAGTTACATCTATAAAATCTTTGACAGTTACTTAGAAGGATTTGTAGCAACAAGGAATTCATAATATTATGTAGTTGTCATCTACAAGCTATAACACAGAAAGCCATTGCAGCTGCATGCTTTGCCGCTAATGAACTCAATAAGCAATGACAGTTATTACTAATACTATTACTCTTGTCTACGATACTTATTACTTTCACTTGATACAATCATATAAGCATGCCAAAAGAAAATGTTCTAAAAAATTACAATTGGAAATTAGAAAATACTAGAGGAGGGAAGCAGTCTTCCGCAGGCCTTTCAAGAACTAAAATCCACAACTGTTCCAAACTTGATGGAATCCAGCCTTGAATGCATGATTAGATTTATTCACAACTCAAAAACTCAAGGAAACACAATTCTTCATGAAAACGGAACCCTTGCACTCCTGTTCAAATCCAAGTTGATCCTTGTATGGAGAGAAATATTCTTTATCCTCCATAAGTGTAATATCTTTAACTAGGGCATCATATGCCTTTCTATCTTCCATTTATTGGAGCCTTTGGAGGTGACCCTTCAACTCTTTACTCTACTCCCTAGGCTATGGGCTTGCAAGAACAAAAGTGACACCAGCAAGAAGACTAGAAAGTTGTGGTCTTCGAGAAGGTTCCATTTGAAATCATGTCTCTGAGAACCATATATGGAACTTCATCAAAAAGACATTTTTCTACACATAAGAGTATTTCAGAACTCTCTGTATTTGAGGATGATGCTACCTCTTCCAAGAACTTCTAAATAGTAGAATTTCTCTTTAGAACAAGACCACCAAGCTAGAATACCTCACCCCTACCTTCCAAATAACAACATGCTCTCCATGCAATCATCATGGCCCTTTCAAAACATTGTAGAATGTTAGCTTGCTGTGAGATTTATGTGAATCTGTAACTCATAACTGCATCAAACAATCATTATACATATTGTCATGGTAACAAGATTGAAACAAGTTTCTACAATGAATTTTCCCCTCGCATAGCCTCTATTAAATTCTAATATACTTTATTTAATTGCTCTAAGTTTGGCATTTGCAAGAATCACCCAACCCAAGTCTTTGTTCAGTTTGTATTATGAAACTTACATTTTCAAAGTATTCCCCCAGTGCGTGAGCAGCCCATTGCATCCTATTTCTAGATTTTTAATTTCAAAACTTCACTTAATATTGTGGTTAGTCTATTTTTAACATTGCATGCTATATGTTTATATATTTATATATTGATTCTTTTATTTATATTAGTAATTATATATAGGTATCTATAAATATAATACTTATTTTAAGTCTATCTAAAATATCATTTCATGCAAGAGTATATATATATGGGCAAGTGCAAAATGTTGGGGGGCCAAAAAGTTGCCAATGTTTTTTTAAAAAACTTGTAAGACATAGCGTAAGCGTGTTATAACGCACTCGCGTTATGGTTTGGTGATGCCAAGCCTAAGGCTTGGCAACACCAAACCATAATGTGCTCGTGTTATAATGCGAGTGCATTTTGTTTTACTATTTAAAAGAAAACCTGTGTTGAGGGTCATTTCTTCATTTCATTTTCTTTCACCCACGGTCTGCAAACTCGAAGGAGTGCGCTCGCGTTATTGGAGACCAGTTTCGACACCAAATTCTCACTGATTTATTGCCAAAATGCCGCCACGACGTCAGAGAGACCAAAGGAGTGAGTTGTATTTGTTTTTTTGTGTGAGTTTGTTTCTAAATAGGTAGGTTTAAGTTGATTTTTTATGTAAATTTCCTTAATTGATAGGAATTGATAATGCACCTCCTCCTCCTCCTCCTCCTAAAAATCCACAAAATCCTAAATCACCTGAACATGAAATACCCACAGAAGAACAACCCCAACAACAAACACCTCCATTCACTCCTCAACATGCCCCTGGAACACAAGAAAATCTAATGGGGCAAATTGAAATTAAGAAAAAATAAACTGAGGACATAATTGCAAGGTTGAAAGATCCTACAACTTCAACCTCGCATAGATCCATGCTTTCTCAATCTCTTGAATCTATGCTATCAAATGTAGATTCAATTAGCAAGCAAATATCTAGTTGGGCAAAAAAGAGGAGAGAATTTAGAGAGTACTTTGTAGACAAGTTGTCGTATGAGCAAGTAAAAATGAACAAATTACAAAATTGGACTTGTGTTCTATTTTTATAGACCCAAGAACAAATCAACCTCTACCCCTTACATGCAAGAGGTTTCCTATCCATTGGTGCAACAACCAAGCTATAAGGGACAATTTAAATGGGCAGAGGTGGTGGATGGTTTTTGACCATCCTTCATGCAACAATAATGAGGTCCCACAATACTTTTTGAGCAAACTCTACTGCGAGTTTGTAAAAACTAAAGTGCCAAACTATTTTGATATGCGAGACTTCCAGGGTAGAGGTGGGGGGTCAATACAGGATAGACCAGGGACACGTGTTGACCCACAGTGGCTAGCGAGATGAGCACTCGCTAGACTAGCCCATGAGCATGAGTCTATCCCTTCCATTGTGAAGGAGAGTGCTGAGGTCAAGACACTTCAGCCCATTAGTACCTTGACCCAGAGCATCATAGAGCATGTTAGTCCTGCAACACAGCGTGGGCCGGTGGAGAGTTCGAGGAGTAGGGTTCCACCCCATACTTGTCAAGCTTGCTGTGGTTATGACCCCATGGATAGTCAGGATGTAGGTGTGCAAGCTACATCTACAGCTGAGTAGATGGTGATGATAGATGCCCTCATGAGTGAGACTTTTGGCCTTAATACTTAGGTAAATGTTTGCAAGTTCATTGAATTTAATTTATTAAATTTTATTTTTGAAATGCAAGATTAACTAATTTAGTTTGATGATTTTAATGAAATTTTAGGGTCATAGCATTGATGTAGTTTTCAGTAGTCCTCCACCTACATATTACACTACGACATCTACTGCCAGGGTATGTAACTAGTAAACAATTATAAATATTACATGTGAATAGAATCGTTATATGAATGGTATTCTAATATCTAATTTTGGATGTTGAATAAGTTAATATTGGAGATTTCACGGCAACACCTGCCAATGGTGGTGGACTTCAAATCTTCACGGAGCTAATAAAATAAACAGTTTAATTAATAAATTGTACTTACTAGATTTTTTATTTTATATTCATATCGTTGATTACATTTCATTACACATCTTTCAAACTCAAAGCATTACTGGAGACATTGCATAACTAATAACTAGATGTTGATAGATGACAAAATTTTAATTACAATATAGTTATTTGAAAAAATGCCTCAAAGAAATGTGGTCTCATGGAATGCCATGATAATCAGATGCATAGACAAGGACATCACCATGAGACCACATTTCTTTGAGGCATCTTTTCAAACAGTTCACCGCCTTATCTATGCTACCATATTTTCCATACATGTCTACCAAAGCTTGTTGATCCCCTCCACACTATTCTTCAACAAATTCTCTCTAATAAACTCATCCAATTACCACCAATTAGACCGCAAGACATGACACTAGAGAGGGGTACGAGCCTATGACATCTTATATAGAACATGATTGACTCCAACATCATCTAGGTTTTAGGTATTAATTATGGGGGCAACAAGTCACCCCTAACCAAAATCTTCAAATCTACACTAACCCATTATCCTACAAACTATGTCAATCCTATTGGCTCAATTTCTTCCATCCCTACTTTTGATCCTACATCTAACCCACCTAAGTCTAATGAGGACCCTTCATTTAATACTACTATATTCTTTGAGATGAAAGAGAGCACAAATTCCTCCAAGAACTCAAATAAACATGTACCAAAAGAGCACAACAGTAATGGAGACTTGAGGAAGCATAAGAAAGATCTATAGTATATCATCAAGAGAGCCAAATCTTCACAAGAGTTCACAACTAGTTGAAGAGCCAAGAGATTTCACCATAGAATGCATGAGAATGAAAAGTGAAATTCAAAAATCCACCACATGAGATAGAAAACCTAGAGATAGAGTCAAAATAGAGACATTTTCAGCTTCAAAGAGGTGTTACTGGAATCTTGAATCATGAGCCTAATATATTCTAACAATGGACCATGACCATTTCCATTCCTACAACCTGATAATGTTTCATTAGTTTGATATGTTTATAAATGAAACTTGACTATTTTGACACAAATATCTTCACCAATGAACCACCATTGTTTCGAGCCTATAATTTAATAATTGCTTAATAGGTTGCTAACTTCACCAATGAACCATGATTATTACAAACTTGCACTCTAATAAAGGTCCATGTAATTTATGTCTAAACATCAATAAACCATGTATTTAGATGGAGCCATTTTACATTTATCTGCTTGGTTGGAGTCCTTTCCACATAGTCATTGTTTTTATCACTTTTAGTAATAGGTGGAATCTCTCATCCTACTATTTTTTTTTTTAAACAATTTAGCAAGTCATGGTTATGCTACCCCACAACCCTACCTCACCCAACCACCAACCTAAACCTAAACTAACACCTTCACTCCCTCTCTGACTTCTTAAACCTAAAATTTGATGCTACTATGGTCCCTCCTCTGTTGACCCTTATACCACACAATAGTCATGAATCTTCATCTAATTTGTATATATGCATGTGACTTGTGTGATTTATTGTGTGTACTTCCATGTTTAGGTGAACGTGTGTGTATGTTAGGAGCCATGACTTGCATCACTATTATACTTTTGGTAATTGAATAATGTTGTTTTATTTTCAGATGATGCAGGCTATGGAGACACCTCCTGATGCTCATAGGGAAATGGAGCATGGTGTGTCCTTTGCGATTCATAGCTCTATGCCTTTAACGGGGGTATGAGGCAGATTAGTAAATTTCAAATTACATTCATTGTTATAGTTTGTTTTTGAAAATTTAAATGATTATTGATTTGAAATTTAATTTCTATCTGGATGGTTTCTATAGGACATTACATCACCACAACCTAATCCTAGTACTAAGACAAATGAGGAGATAGATTATATGGTAGCAGTAAGTGATTATTTTGTTAAATGTTTCATTTTTTATAATGTAATTTCTATATATTAATGTCTATACTTTTTATTGTAACAGCTACAGATCCATGAACAACTAAATAGGAGGAGTAGCCCTCAAGTTCATAGTAGACGACCCTCATATGTGTCTCCATCCCCTCAAAGATCAAAGGGTGCCCGTGATCTATTCTCTTCACCAGACAGAGGCAAATGACTTTTTATTGTGTTCCTTTATTGTATGCCTGTATGGCATTTGTGGACATATATTTTGTATTGCATATAGTTGACATTGTATGCCTATATGGCATTCTTGTAATCCTATATGGCTATTTTGTATATATGTTATACTTATATCGATAGATAATGATGTATGCCTATATGGATATTTGGTTAATACAAATCTTTTTTGTTGATGGCGTCCATATTTGCATTATAAATCCACATTTCAATGGATATTTATAGATGGTTTACTTCAAATATTTAAATTCCAATTGTATTACATAGGATGTTTGTTGATCCAATAAGCCAGCTATTGTTATTCAAGTATCACCTAAACCTCATTCTGGAACTAAAAGATAAAAGTTGTATTTAAAATAAAAATAAATCATCATGTTGAATAGCAACACGAGATTGTATATTAAAGTCATAAAAACTTGGGTTGTGTGGTGAATTTAATATAGTGGAAGTGGCATCAAACAAGTATGGTAATTTCTCCCCATGTAATAGACAACTAGTGAGATGGAAGCTTAGTCCTACATGCACAATAGATTGGGGCTTTCTTATCTCAATATTGTATGATGTCACTATCACTCTCCATGGTAGATGTGGAATAATCTCTACTTAGAATATGTAAGGATTTTCAAAGGGCTTGAATGACCATTTATGACATGTTTACTAGAATTTGGAGCCACATCGTCCTCATTAGACTAGCTAGATTGAATGGTGAAAAAATTACATGTACGTGAGGCCTCTTCAAGAGTTAATGATGATGATTTTATTCCTATCTCAAATAAAATGTAAGCAAATCAAACTCTCACACAAGTGTAATCTGATTGGCTCGGTAATACCTGAGATTCTTCAGAGAATTATGTGCGAGATGTTTTTACCCTGATTTGGGCTAAAACTTTGTGCCATCAAATCAACTTTGCAGTAATAACTAAATTGAAATAAAGATAAAAAGAAAACCTAAAAATAAATGTATTAGAGCAATAAAGGGAGGAAAAATAAAAATATAGAAAAATAAATAATAAGAAACACAAAAGTCACATAGATGAGAAATAAAACCAATGACAAAAATGGAACCAGATGTAACATAAGCAGAGTAAAAATAGATAAAAGGGGCAAAAAATAAAAAGAAATGAAAAGATTAAAAGGTAGACTAAAAAAGAGAAAAAGAAAAAGAAAAAGAATATATATATATATATATATATATGTAAATATATATTTATATATATATATGTAAATATATATTTATATATATATATGTAAATATATATTTATATATATATGTAAATATATACATACATATAAATAGAGATATACATATATATGTATACGTATATAGATATGAGGCCTCTTCGAGAGTTAATGATGATGATTTTATGCCTATCTCAAATAAAATGTACGCAAATCAAACTCTCACACAAGTGTAATTTGATTGCCTCGGTAATACTTGAGATTCTTAAGAGAATTATGTGTAGGATTTTTTACCCTGGTTTGAGTTGAAACTCTGTGCCATCAAATCAACTTTGCAGGTATTATTTTTCCAAATTATTTTTGTGTAATTTTTATCCAAGGAAATGTGCAATTGAAAAAAAAGAAGTAGCTATTTTCATCACTAGTTCATGGTTGAAATGAAAGATTTTTACAGATTCTCTTAAGTGTATTTTTGGGTGATTCAATACATTACTCTTAGTGTATTCTTGGTCTGTCCAGCATGTCTCAGTGCCTTTCTCAAACAAGGTCAATAAGATGGTGTTTCAAGGGTTTGATAATCAAAACACAACTGGTTAATAGATTTGATTAAAAAAATTAGTAACACCAGAAAAATCTAAATTTTTTTACATTAGTAAATATTGAAGGTAGGACCAATCATCAAAAATGCGTAAAAATAAATTTTCTACTTGATACATGTCCCATTCTTTTTTTCCCTATACAAGATAGCCCATAAATCACCCAAAATAGAACAACATCTCTTTAGCTTATTTGGATTGGTTTTCCTTTTTAGCAACATTTATTACTTTTGTAGCAAACTTTGAAAAAGTTGTAGGCTTCTCTTAACTCTATGGATTCAAAACATTTCTCATTTTGGAGATAGTTCAAGCTATAGATATCATATGGCCTACAGTTAAGGCTTTTATTGGTTAACTCAATGGTCTGGTCTCCATACCTATGGCAAGATAAACATGGCAAGCAGTAAGAAATAGAGATAAAACATAATATATAGAAGATGAATCATGGATATACATGTGATTTGCAACTACTTCTGGCTAATTTTTTCCACAACTAATGACATTGTTGTGAATGTAAGATCCTGACAAGTGATTGGAAGAATTGGAACCAATTGTGGGTCATTTGCGTCCCCATGCAAGTCTAATGTAATGATGGAATTTCACAACAAGAGGGGTAGTTCAGGTCAGATTCTTTTATTTTTAAGCACAATCACAATGACTTCACCAAGTACACCATTGATGAAACCTATTGCAACCCTTAAATTTGCATTGAGCATAGCCTTCTAGCCAATGCACAACACATTTGCCTCTTATATGTGCCCTTTTATAATGAAGGGCAATGATCATGCATAGTGTATATGTGCCCAACTGGACGTGTTGGCGCTAACAGTTTGGCCCCACGAAGAACAAAACAAAAAGTAGCCTACCTTGCAACTTTACACTCATCTGACCATTTTTTGGGTAGCAAAAAAACTTTCACCATAGGCAAACACCTCAGAGATATAAAAAATTGAGAGAGATTATTGTAGAGAAACTCTGCGTGATCTCGTAGCCTTAGAAAAAATGTTTCTAAGTGACACGGTTTTCAAGTAATAGCTCATCAAAGATTGCTGCATTTTTACACTTTGGTCTCTTAAAGGATATCGTCGGTACAATGTAGCTCAGGCTGTTTTGGCATGTTTGGGTACAAAACAGGGCCATTCCTAGCCTAAATGTATCCATCTGGATGTGTTGGAACTGTTGGTTTGGCTGCATGTGGAGTAGAATGAAAGTTACACCCCTTTGCAACTTTACATTGCATGCATCTGACCATTTTTGGGGCAGTAGAAAAAGTTTCACCATGGGCAAACACCTCAGAGATAAAAAATTGAGAGAGGTTATTGTAGAGGGACCCTATGTGATCATGTAGCCTCAGATGAAATGTTTCTAAGTGACATTGTTTCTGAGTAACAGCTCGTCAAAGATTGTTGCCTTTTTGCACTTTTGTCTCTTAAGGGATATCATCGATACAATGTAGCTCAGACTGTTTCAGCATGTTTGGGTGTGAAACAGGACCATGCCTAGCCTAAACTTACCCATATGGACACGTTGGAACTGTCAGTTTGGCCGCACGAGGAGCAAAAATAAAGTTACACCCCTTTACAACTTTACAATGCATGCATCTGACCATTTTTGAGGCAGCAGTAAAATTTTCACCACGGGCAAACATCTCAGAGATATAAAAAACTGAGAGAGGTTATTGTAGAGAGACCCTATGTGATCATGTAGCCTTAGATGGAATGTTTCTAAGTGACATAGTTTTCAAGTAACAGCTCGTCAAAGATTGCTTCCTTTTTGCACTTTGGTCTCTTAAGGGATATCATTGGTACAATGTAGGTCGAATTGTTTCGACATGTTTGGGTGTGAAATAGGACCATGCTTAGTCTAAATGTACCCATCTGGATGTGTTGGAACTATCAGTTTGGCTGCACAAGGAGTAGAACGAAAGTTACACCCCTTTGCAACTTTACACTGCATGCAACTGACCATTTTTGGGGCAGCAGAAAAACTTTCACCACGTGAAAACACCTCAGAGATATCAAAAATTGAGAGAGTTTATTATAGAGGGGTTCTACATGATTGGGTTGCCTTAGACAGAATGCTTCTAAGTATCATGGTTTTCGAGTAATATCTCGTCAAAGATTGCTATCTTTTTGCACTTTGGACTCTTCAGGGATATCGCTTGTACAATGTTGTTTGAACTATTTCAGCATGTTTGGGTGCAAAACAAGACCATACCTAGCCTAAAAATACCTATCCAGATGTGTTGGAACTGTCATTTTGGTCGCATTAGGAGAAGGACGAAAGTTACACCCCTTTGCAACTTTACACTACCTCCTTCTAACAATTTTTGGGGTAGCAGAAAACCTTTCACCACGGACAAACACCTCAGAGATATAAAAAATCAAGAGTTTATTGTAGAGGAATTCTACGTGATCATGTTTCCTTAGATGGAATGTTTCTAAGTGTCACATTTTCTGAGTAACATCTCGTCAAAGATTGTTGCCTTTTTGCACTTTGGACTCTTCAGGGATATCACTGGTACAATATCGCCAGGGTGTAAGATATTAACTTAGATTTTAGAGAAAAGTAAAGACTAGGGTTTTTAGGAGGTTGAGGACTAGATAACCCTAAACATAATACAACCCAAGTATTGAAGACCACATGAAGAACACGAAAGGTTATCTGAGACAAATTAAATAGAGAGTATAACACAAACAAAACTTACCAAACTAGGTCTTTAAAGACAATACACTTAGGGTTTAAAACATAACTAATAACTTTAACTTAAAAACCCTAACTAGTTTTGAATGTTTAAACATCTGCAGCTGTGATATGAACACTACCACTATGACATCCTTTAGACTTCCAAAACTTCCAACAACAACCACAACTCATCAATCAACATCAACATGACCTTAACACCATATTTTGTGATCAACATCAACATCATGAGGACACTAAAGAAATATTTGACACATGAAGACACTTAGAACACTGAAGACATGGAGCACAAAGAAGCATGAAGACATGAACAAACTCTTGTCATGAGGAAGAACCACAACCCAATCTAACTCCTGAAAGCATGACATGTTATGATGAAGAACCACAACCAAATCCAATGATCCAATGGCATGAACCAATGACATAAGCAACTATGTCCTGCTATTGTAACATGATAAACATGAATGTTATGAACTAACATCCAAACCCTGTGACATCAATCTTGATATGACATGAGTGAAACATGAGTGAACAAGATTAAGACCAATAAGGATCAACTTCATCCATCACTTAGATCTAACCCCATGAAGCATAACATGATGATGATGCAAACATCAAATGTATACCATAGCAAAAAAATCAAACCAATCATGAGGCCTTCACTGCTCAAGTTCATACCACTGCTCATCAAGTTCATACCACTGCTTGAGTGAGATATTCACTATTCAAGTTCATGCCTTGTCTTGAAGCACTACAACTCTATGCATCACATCACATACTCTATGAAGAAGCAAGTGTCTTTATATCACAAAACCCAACAACATATCCTGAAAGCATAATGGTATCATCAAACAATAGACAACCAATAGACCTACACAATTATGCATTCCTTACTCAATTACTAACATCCAAGCACTTTGACATCAATGACAAACATATTCATCACAATATTCACTGTATATGTGTAAAAATGTAGTAGCAAATAAAAAAAGAAAAACCTATGTAAACTTACAAATTAATGTGCATACTTACAAATCAATGTAACATGACTTTACAAAATCAATGTGAATACTTACAAATTAATCCAATGAACCATCTGGGTCTACTCTACTCTTTATTGTGTCAAGTATTGCTTCATGGTCAGACTCACGTACCTTCCACAAGGTCTTGTTCAAAGGTTTACCCCGATATTGTATCAAATGAACATTGGATGCCACGACAATATTTGAGTAATGAAGAATCTTTCAATGCGTGTTAAAGTCTTGAAACAGCCAAACATTAACACTCTTATGTGGGTACTTTCTAAGCCATGTTCTAGTAACAACCACAGAGGCTATAGGGTATTCGATGTTTTCTCCATCTGTAACTGGGGCCTCCAATTTCTTTTTGGCCTCAAAATAATGACACAAGTAATAATTTGTTTCCTCTTCATTGTCTTCATCTGCAATAACTCAATAAACATGCCCTACATTGATATGTGTAACAAATTAGATGAAATTGGCCAAAATTACAAAAACACCACAAAGTAAGATAACATTAGGAATTTCAAAAACTATGCAAGTAGATATATTACCTGGTTGAACTAGATCTGATATGTGGCCAAAGTCAACTGATGATTCCATCTGTGTTAGGTCCAGTGCCATCGGAGGCCAATACATGTCAAGTGGGCTAAGATATCTTAACCACCATTTGTCAACCCACTCCTTTGACTCTCACTCATTCCAGGCTTGAATTGTACATGAAGAACAAAAGCACACCATCTTCTACGTATGGATACTCCATGAACCTGTAATTGAGCTTCTGAAAGAGTGTAGATCAATTGATCTTGTCAGTGTACAATAGTCCTCATATGGTGCAATGTTAGTATCATCTATCAACCAAAAAAATATATGAAGTGAAGACTTACCTTCATTACCTGGACCCATTGAAGTATTACAACACTTGACAATTGATTTTGCATCTATCAACTTTGCATTGTCTTTATACTTTAACTCATCTCATGCTATGGCTCTTTTGATACATGCTTCTGCAGCATCATGCTCCCCCTTTCCATGCCCAACCTCACAAAAGTTCCACATATGCTGAACACCTATAATATTATGTGTCCTACTCAACTAATAGAAATTTGGTGAGTTCTTGAATTGTGATGCATAGTTATCCAACCATATGATATGCTGAGTGAATGATATGCCCCTTCTAGCCAAATCATTGTAGAACACCTGAAAGCAACCTTGCATGAACTCTGTAGAATGCATGTGATCATCACTAATATAAAAATGATACTCCCTTATGATCTTTTTGTTATCCTCTATACTGTCATTCACATGAATGAATGCGATGTGCACAAATATAGAAACCTATGTGGAGTTGTAATATTGTGTTTTCACCTCACACTATGGCTATAGACTATAGTTCTCTACAAAGTTGATGACTGAAACAATGCTACCAAGTGGAAATGTGTCCTTACATAACTTGAATTGCAAGTCCAACCATCGAGCTCTATGGGTATGCCTTGCTTACTCATACACTATACTATCATGAAATGTAGACATAAACTGATACACTGGAATCTTTTCAATAACCAAATCACACCTTTTTGCTTATTTACCATCTTTTATATTGTAGTCCACTATTTTATACTTGCCAAACTCTACTAGTTTGTTTCCAACCGCATGTGTTCTTTCCATATGTTCACATATTGGCATACGTTGCAAGCCACTACAATGTTGACATGTGCCATCCAAGCATAATTTCCTATAGAATATTTCACTTTCCTCTCTTTCACATAAAATTGTTGATATGAAGTCTCTTGAAGATGGTGGTGGGGCATGTATGCCACAATCCTGCAAAACATTGTTAGTATGCAAATCTAAACATATAGACTGATAAATATCAAAATGGTTAGAAAATTTAATATGTAATCTACAACAAGTAGTGTGTGTGTGATTTATCTTGACATAGAAAGGTTTTAGCATTTCAAAATATCTTTGACAAATTTTAATTTGAGGATACATCTCTAGAAATTTACCAAAAAACTATGTTTGAGTCATCCAAAAAATGCTTTGGATGTGGCTCACGGTTCCGACTACCGATTCTCCTTCTTACCAAATCCCTTTGATTTGGAGATACCCTTGTGTAATTATTCCAAAAGTCTTCAATTAGTGATCTCAATGCTTCAACAATTGGTTTATCTTTTTGTGGTAGTCTCCCCGAGAATGCCCATACTTCATTGGCATTGGTGTCCTCAATTCTTTGGCACCTTCCAATGGCTCTTGATAAAGTTTTCCTATTAATTCTCAATTCTTGACTCATGTTTCTAATGAGATGAGATTTCCTCATTTGACTACTTACTATAGTCAATGTAATGACACGCCGTGTTGCATTACTATCTTTTGTGCATGAGGTGTTATCCACACTCTCATATGCACTCATTAGATTCTTGACAATAGATTTTTCACTTGAAGCCTCTAATGTTCTCAAACCAAGAATCTTCATGATGGACCTATACTTTATACTTTGCATCATTTTAACGAATAGTTGACATCTTGCGGTCTCATTTAACTTTTCAAAGAACAATCTCCAAATCTTATGAGGGTATCTTCTACAAGTGCATTTTGGAATATTACCTTCCATTGGATACAAAATATTCTCATCAATATCAATCAAACACTTTGGCTTTCTATGCAAAATTCTAGGTGGTGTTAAGATAGGTAAATTCATCTCAACATTAGGAATTTCATCAATATTTAAATGAGATGGGTTATATGGCATACCTTTGATCGAAGATGGAATATATGACATACCTTAAGGTTGAGGTGGGAATGATGGTGTACCTCCTTCCTCACATGTGAGTGATGATGTACTCTTAACTTGAGATGCAGTAGATGGTGTCCCTCCATCTTGACTTGTAGTAGAGGATGTGTCTCCAATTGCAGTATTCAAATCTCTCATAGCACGAAGATTTTACATCTGTTCCCTTTGTGCCACCAATACCATATCTCTTTTTGATGGTTGAGGTTCCTCTTCAATTAGCATGTCTTCGACAATCATGTCCAATTTTCTCTTCTCGCAAAGTTTCCTCATAGCCGCTGCTTTCTTTGCATTCTTAGCTTCTTTCTCTTCTTGTGTTGGTTTAATTCTTGATCATTTCCTTGGCATGACGAAAAATTTATCTATAGCATGATAAAGAGACAAATATTAGTTCCTAAGAAATGAATCCATAAAAATAACTGAAATATATGTCATTCAACCCTTCATACAAAATGTACATATAATCATCATGTCGAAGAGTAAATGTCACTCAACCAAAATAGGTACAAAGCATTATTACAGCCATACAAAGCATTGTGGTACAAAGTTCACTTCAATCCTATGAGGATAAGGACAAAGGAGAGTCACCTATTAAGGCTACAAGTGAAGAGTACATGGGACTTCATGTTGAGTACAAGGTTGAAGATGTGGGGAAGGCCTTGGTGCTAGTGGCATCAAACTACTTACACTTACTTGCGGATAGAGATCATCTCCTCACACATGAAGATTCAGCTTGTAGCCATGGGATATAATTTAGGATACATAATACACTTGATTTTCACTTGGAGACGTCTTGTGGGCTAGCACTTGTTGATAACCATCTAGTCATGAAAGGAGAGATGATTGAGATTGTGGGATACATCACACTAGGGCATGAGGTAAGGACTGATTTTTTGATGTGTGATAGCAATCCCTTATCTTCACATTATCATGTTATGACAACCAAGAGGATCAACCTTAAGGCTTATGATTTTCATGGAGACACTCATGTTGAACTTTGCACTTTGCTATGACTGAACTATCTTGAGACCCTATATCAATTCCATAGCAATGTGACTGATTTGTAGTATTTAAATTGGTACATTGTCATAGATATGGGAATGGAAACATTTGGTATACAAGGTTTGTATGAACTATCAACATGAAGAATAATGTAGCATAGTATGGATCATGATTGGATTAAGCCTATTGGGATTACTTGTATGATCTTGGCACCTATTCATTTGTATTTTAACTTGTTATGTTATGACAAGATAATAGTATTTCATTATCCTTAAGGGATTGTATATTTATATGTTGTAAGGATTTATTCTTGTATAATTTGGCATCACAGTATGTTAAGGTCTATTTAATTCATTATTGCACATACTTATTAAAGAGACCAAGTGTAGAAAATATACATGGCACCATGTGAGATTGCAAGATGACCTTACGGTTTCTTGAGTAATAAAATCTAGAGATTTAACTTAAGGCTATCTATGTAGGTTTAAAGGAAACACACATGATGGAATTTTGCATGAGGTCCTTTGGGTTGAATCTCATTAGATAGACATTAATGAGTTTTTATTATAAGGTTCATTATGCAAAGGGACTTAACAATGATATCATGATTGTGTCTATTTTAATTAATGTTGACCTTTGAGATATCTTTTATTATGCATACCATGAACTGATTTAAAACATAGTCTATTATAAGGACATTTGTGTGGGATGACTAAGCTCTTTGGGTAGTAAGAACTATGGTGAACTATAAATGCAAAATGTAAGACATGTATGCAAAATGTGGAAGCATAGACAAGGCAGATGAACTATAAAATCAAAAAAGTGAGACTGATATAAACACAAAATATGTAAACCATACAAGTGATATAAACATGTATGATAAAGCATGATAAAGTAATTCAAATAGAATTAAGGAAAATGTAAAGAACATGCATGTAAAGATTTGACATACCTAAAAAATGGAGATTCGAATGGAGAGAGTACCCAATTATGTAGTGTTTTTTCTTCTTGCATCAAACTCCTCAACAATTTGAGTTTTTCCCCACTTGCTTCCTTTTTAATGTTAAATTGAATAACACTCAAATAGAATTAGTAACAACAATACTATTAACCAATCTATAATGTTAAATTCCTATAATTCAATCATAATTAACATTGCAACACTACAAAAATTGAAACTTGAATTGATATATATCAAATTTAATGTGAAAGCTATGTTATTTCCTCTTTAAGTTGGCAAAGCAGAAAAATGTGGTGGAAAGTTCATGCAAAGGTGGTAGAATGTGAAAAATGTGCATGTGAACTTCCCAATAGCACGAAAACACTTTTTTTGTTAGAACATGTGCATAAATAGAACAAAACAGAGTATGTGGGTCTGGATCACGGGGGTCTGAGCCTTTTACCATTTGTATACTAATCCAAAATGTGCTCGTATTATAACGCGAGCATGTTTTGGTCTGCTATAGAAAAATCTATATTATTCATTTCTCCATGTATTTCTTCTATCTCTCACCTCTCTATCTCTCACCTATCTCTCCCCCTCACCTCTCTACCTCTCCCCTCTCTACATCTCTCACTCACTCCTTGTCTACCTCTCCATCCGTACTTAGCCATCTAGGTCTCTCTCTTAACCCTAAACCCTAAAGCCTCAACCCTTAAACCTCAAATCCTAAACCCTATCCCTAAAGCCTCAACACTTTACCTTAAACCCTATTACCTCAACCCTAAACCCTAATCCATCAACCCTAAACCCTACACCCTATTACTAAACCCTCAACCCTCGGCACTATATCTTAAACCCTAATCCCTTAACCCTCACCCTAAAGCCTCAACCCTCAATCCTTAAACCTTCAACCCTAAACCCTATCCCTAATCCCTCTACCCTTGACACTCTACCTTAACCCTAATCCCTCAACCCTAAATGCTATTCCCAAAGCCTCAACCCTAAACCCTAATCCCTTATCCCTAAATTCTAAACCCTATCCCTAAACCCTCAACCCTCAACCCTCAACACTCAACCTTAAACTTTAATCCCTTAACCCTAAACCTTAATCCCTCAATCCTAATCCCTAATCCCTTATCCCTAAACCCTAAATCCTAATCCCTCAAGCCTAAACCCTAATACCTTATCCCTAAACCCTAAACCCTATACCTAAAGCCTCGACCCTCAACACTATACCTTAAACCCTAATCCCTAATCCCTTATCCCTAAACCCTAAACACTATACCTATTCCTAAACCCTCAACCCTTGACACTATACAAGTTAAACCCTAATCCCTTATCCCTAAACCCTAAACCCTATCCCTCAAACCTCAACCCTAATCCCTCGACCCTCAACCCTAATCCCTCAACCCTAAATGCTATCCCTGAAGCCTCAACCCTAAACCCTAATCCCTTATCCCTAAACTCTAAACCCTATCCCTAAACCCTAAACCTTAAACTTTAATCCCTCAACCCTAAACCTTAATCACTCAACCCTAAACCCTAATCCCTTAGCCCTAAACCCTAAACCCTAAATGCTATCCCTATTCCTAAACCCTCAACCCTTGACACTATACCTTAAACCGCAATCCCTTATCCCTAAACCCTCAACCCTCAACCCTCGACCTTAAACCCTAATCCCTCAACCCTAAACCCTAATCCCTCAACCCTAAACCCTATCCCTAAACCCTCAACCCTCAAAACTATACCTTAAACCCTAATCCCTCAACCCTAAACCTTAAACACTATCCCTAAAGCCTCAACCCTCAATAGTATACCTTAAACCCTAATCCCTAATCCCTCAACTGTAAACCCTAATCCCTTATCCATAAACCCTAAACCCTATCCCTCAACCCTTAACCCTTAAACCTTAAAACCTAAAACCTATCCCTAAAGCCTCAACCCTCGACACTATACCTTAAACCCTAATCCCTTATCCCTAAACCCTAAACCCTATCCCTCAACCCTTAACCCTTAAACCTTAAAACCTAAAACCTATCCCTAAACCCTCAACCCTTGTCACTATATCTTAAACCCTAATCCCTTAACCCTCAACCCTAGAGCCTCAACCCTCAATCCTTAAACCTTCAACCCTAAACCCTATCCCTAATCCCTCTACCCTTGACACTCTACCTTAACCCTAATCCCTCGACCCTCAACCCTAATCCCTCAACCCTAAACGCTATCCTTAAAGCCTCAACCCTAAACCCTAATCCCTCAAGGTCCTAAACCCTAATCCCTTATCCCTAAACTCTAAACCCTATCCTTAAACCCTCATCCGTCAACCTTAAACCCTAATCCATCAACCCTAAACCCTAAACCCTCAACCCTTAACACTATACCTTAAACCTTAATCCCTCAACCCTAAACCCTAATTACTCAACCCTAAATCCTATCCCTAAACCCTCAACCCTCAACACTATACCTTAAACCCTAATCCCTCAACCCTAAACCCTTATCCCTTATCCCTAAACCCTAAATGCTATCCCTATTCCTAAACCCTCAACCCTCCACACTATACCTTAAATCCTAATCCTTTATCCCTAAACACTAAACCATATCCCTCAACCCTTAAACCTTAAACCCTAAAACCGATCCCTAAACCCTCGACCCTCGACACTATATCTTAAACCCTAATCCCTTAACCCTTAGCCCTAAAGCCTTAACCCTCAATCCTTAAACCTTCAACCCTAAACCGTATCCCTAATCCCTCTACCCTCGACACTCTACCTTAAGCCTAATCCCTTGACCCTCAACCCTATCCCTAACCCTCAACCCTTAACCCTCAACCTTAAACCCCTAATCCATCAACCCTAAACCCTAATCCCTTAACCCTAAACCCTAAACCCTATCCCTAATCCCTCAACCCTAAACCCTAAACCCTAATCCATCAACCCTAAACCCTATCCCTAAACCCTCAACCCTCAATCCTCAACCTTAAACCCTAATCCCTCAACCCTAAACCCTAAACCCTATCCCTAAACCCTAAACCCTCAACATTATACCTTAAACCTTAATCCCTCAACCCTAAACCCTAATCCCTTATCCGTAAACCCTAAATGCTATCCCTAAAGCCTCAGCCCTCAACCCTTAAACCTTAAATCCTTAGCCCTATCCCTAAACATTATACCTTAAACCCTTATCCCTCAACCCTAAACCCTAATCCCTTATCCCTAAACCCTAAACCCTATCCCTAAAGCCTCAACCCTTATACCTTAAATCCTAAACCCTATCCCTAAACCCTTAACCCTCGACACTATACCTTAAACCCTTTACCTTATCTGTAAACCCTTATCCCTAAAGCCTCAACCCTCAACCCTTAAGCCTTAAATCCTAAACCCTATCCCTAAACCCTCAACCCTTGACACTATACCTTAAACCCTAATCCCTCGACCCTTAAACCCTTAATACCTCAACCCTTAAACCCTAAACACTTGACCCTTAAACACTAGACCCTTCAACCCTCAACCCTTATCCACCCATCTCCTCTCCTATCTGCCTCACCCCTATCTCTCCCCTATCTCTCTCACCCCTCTCTCCCTAGGTTGTAGGTCTCTCAATTGTATATCTCTCATGACTCTCTAGATATTGTCGTTCCTCTCCATCTCTCTCAACCTTGAACATTATCCCTCAACTATAAACTCTCAACTTTCAACCCTATACCCTCAACCATATACTTAAGCCCTAATCCCTCAATCTTCAACCCTATACCTTAAACCTTGAAACCTACACCACAAACGCTCATCCCTATACACTATAACCTCACCCTTATACCCTAAACCCTGAATATTGTGCCTCAACCCTATACTTAAATTAAATCTGAACTATACACTCTCAACCCAAGTCACCCTATACCTTATATACCCTCAATCCATATTGTAAACCCTAAACCCAATATCCTAAACCCTAATTCCCATGCCTTACACACTTAATCTTATACACTCAACAAGCTGAATATTAACCCTCAACTGTAATCCTCAACTCTCTACCATCTACCCTCTACCCTCTACCCTCTACCTATTACTTAAGTCCTATCCCTCAAACCTCAACCCTATACCTTAAACCCTAAACCCAAAAAACTCAACCCTCAACCTTAAAAACTATACTGGCTCAAGTCCTTATATACCCTAAACCCAAAACCCTTACATACATACATACATACATACACACATACATACATACATGTACATACATTACATACAAACATGCATACATATATACATACATACAAGCATGGATACATGTACATAAATACATACAACCATACATACATACATACAAGCATACATATATACATATATGCATACATCAAACATACTTAGGAACCTTGAACATAAATCCTTCCAAGCGAGACATAACGTGAGCATGTTATAACGTGCTTACGTTATGTTGAACTAGGCAAACAAACATAACGTGAGTGTGTTATAATGCGCTCGTGTTATATTTTGCTTTGGGAATCCCAAGCCTTAGGCTTGGGATTTGCTTTGGATTTTCAACCCAAAGGCTTGGAGTGCCTTCCCAACATCCAAAGACATGTTTTTACATATTCTATAGGATTTCACATAATTTTGTTTGTGCTAACCCTCATATTTGCACGTGTTTCAAGGTCGAACAAATCGAACACCTAGGTAATGTTAGTCTTTCTCTTAGCTATTTAACGATGTAATTTTGTTCACATTTTGACAATGTTAATCCTTTCATCTTTAATTTCTTTTGTTTGTGTGTCTATTTTTAGTCAAAAACTAGTGTTTGGTCTTTTTTTCATTATAAATTAACCGTTCATTGAAATTTCAAATAAATTACATTTTTATAAACTAGACTCCATTCTACACATATTAAAAAAAAAAATCAATTAGTTTTCAAAATTTATAGGGGTAGCACAGCCGAAATTCTATTTTTTAGGATGTGTCCACTTTGAAAATTAGTAAAAAATCAAATATTCATTAAAAAATTATCAGAAAATTTGGGCATAAACTACATGCTCTTAGCTAAATTCTCACCGAAGTGATTTTAAAAATACCAAAAAAAAGTTAACTTTTTGGGGGATGTTTTTTGACAAAAACAACACCAATTTTTGTGGCTCCCTCTTTTAAACCCCTTAATCTATACCATTTTCAAAAAAAATTAGTAGTTTAGAAAGTAGATTCGGAGAACTACAAAAATTGTTTTTGTTGCATCTTAAAATTTTGAGTGTAACTATGCTCAATTTCTCATCCAAAGTCAGTATTTCCTAATTTCAGAAAAAAAAAGTGGCCACTTAAGACCCCTTTTTGGCCCCCCATCTTCTTGCACTTATATATATATATATATATATATATATATATATATGAATATAGAAAAAAACTTTAAATAGTTATTAATAAATCAATTTAAAATCAACTTAAATAATTTTTTTGACCTTTGAGCTCCCTAAGGTGCCTTGGGTGCTTGGGGGAGGCTTCAATATGATTGAATAGACAGAGGACAAGCAGGGAGGAAACTGAGTGGAATGGAAAGGAAATGAGAAATTTTTTTGGCAAAGATTGAAAAAAACATTGAAACTCGTAGATCCATTAGAAGGTAGAGAGAAGAGAAACAAAGGAATCTGGTTCTCCTGGATTAATTGTTAGAAAGCGAATAGAAGAATTTATAGCAGACTGGATAGATTCTATATGGAGAAAGAAACTTTTTTGGTCTAGAATAGGAAGGATATGAATAAGGTACAAGTCATGCCAAATGCACTCTCTGATCACCACCCTATAATGACCGTGATTGTAGTTAAAAAACAAGAGGAAAAGGTTAGAAATCAAAAAGGCAGTTCTTTTAAACTTAACTGTGAACTCCTAAGGGATGAAGACTATTTAAATGGTATCAAGTCCTTAATAAATATTTGTAAGTCTCTTTATAAAGATAAAGGAGCTTCTTTCTACTAGAGCAAGATGATAGAGTCTTGCAAATCTATTTTTCAAATTGTAGGGAAGAAGTACTCATTAGATAGAAAGAGAGAAGAGTTAGTACTTCAAGAGGAGTTCCTCAAAGTTGAAGAGAAAATCCAAGATAATCTGATGGATGAAAAGTTAATTGAAAGAATGGGGGAAGTTAAGCACAGCTTGAGGAAAATTCAGATTAGAAAAGCACAGGGTGCTAAAATTAGGGCAAAGTTGAACTGGTTGGAGGATGGGGATAAAGGCACAAAGTATTTCTTTAGTCTCCTAGAATATAAAAACATAAAAGAAAATATAGAAGTTGTGGTTGAAAATGGAGTCTATCTGGATAAGAAAGAGGAAATAATTGAAGCTTTCAAAAGCTTTTATGAAAATCTATTCAAGGCAGAAGACAAGAAACAAGGGTGCATGGAGGCCCAAGAACTTTGTTGCAAAATATGTAAGGAGAAGGTGAATGATGAAATGAGGGAGAAGCTTAATAAATAAATCTCAAGAGATGAAATAGAGGCAACCAATAGGTCTATGAATAATGGGAAGTCTCCTGGTGCTGATGGTCTTCCTATAGAATTCTACAAGGCCAATATGTCATGCGTAGTTGATGATTTATTTGAGCTATATAAAGAAGCTATAGATAGGGGAACTTTGGGAAGTGAAATAAATAAAGGAATTATTAAACTTTTACCCAAGGATGGAGACAAGACAAAAATTAAGAATTGGAGATCTATAACCTTATTGAATGTCTCATACAAAATCATTGCTAAAGTATTGGCTTTAAGGGTAAGAGATATTGTGCCAAAGATTATAAATAGTACCCAAACATGTTTCATAAAGGGCAGGTACATTCTAGAGAATCTTATCACAAGCTGGCAAGCACTACAGTGGGCAAAAGAAACCAATCAAAATGCTAGCATTCTTCTTTTAGATTTTGAAAAAGCATATGATTAGGTAGAGTGGTCTTTTATCATTAAAATGAATAAAGGAATTATTAAACTTTTACCCAAGGATGGAGACAAGACAAAAATTAAGAATTGGAGACCTATAACCTTACTGAATGTCTCATACAAGATCATTGCTAAAGTATTGGCTTTAAGGGTAATGGATATTTTGCCAAAGATTATAAATAGTACCCAAATAGGTTTCATAAAGGGCAAGTACATTCTAGAGAATCTTATCACAAGCTGGGAAGCACTACAATGGGAAAAAGAAACCAATAAAAATGTTGGCATTCTTTTTTTAGATTTTGAAAAAGCATATGATCGGGTAGAGTTGTATTTTATCATTAAAATGCTTAAAGCCATAGGGTTTCCTGAAGATTTTTGCAAAATGGTTAAGATGTTGTTCAATGATGCTTCAGCCCAAGTGGAGGTGAATGGTATTTTATCTGCTCCTTCTGAGATGGGAAGATCCATTAGGCAAGGTTGCCCCCTTGCCCCTTCTTTACTTTTTGTAGCTTTAGAAGCTCTCCATTACCTCCTAAGAATAGAACTAATTAAAGGACAATTAGAAGATATCTTGTTACCTAATGGTGATAAGTTTCTTAATGTGCAGCTTGCTGATGATACAACACTTTTTCCTAGAGCTAATAAGAAGGAATTGGACAGGTTGGAGCAAAGATTAGATATCTTTTGTCTGGCTTCAGGGGCTAGAGTCTCTCCTTCTAAATCTGCTCTTTTAACTTGGGATGGTTTTGCACTTGTTTGGCTTAATCTTGACAAATGGTAGTGGGGGGGACCTGTGAAATAGGTTAGGCTCCTTGGAATCCCCTTTTCTATTTGCCCTTCTTTGAAGCTAATGTGGGATTGGTTATTGAAAGAATGTTAAAAAATTGGAACAGGCTTCATCTTTCCTTGGCTGGTAGGGTACAAATCTGTCATAAGATTCTTTTAGCTTATTCTATTTTTTACTCCTCTATGTGGCTCTTTGCTAATTATCAATTTGATATCATCCATAAGATTATAAGAAGCTTCCTATGGTCTGATGGAAAGGGTAAAAGTAAGAAGTATCTAGTCAGGTGGGATTGGTGTTGTATTAGCAAAGATTTGGGGGGCCTGAGACTTAAGGATTTGAGGGTTCAGGGTGTTGTATTAGCAACAAAGTGGATTATCAAATCCTTGGCTGGAGAGGAACCTTGGAAGGTTTTAGTGAGAAACAATTTTCAGAATACTTCTCTGGGGAAGAAGAAATGTTGGGGGAAGTTGCATTTTCATGATGCTTTGTTTGGGGACTTCAAAGCTAACCTAGGGGATCTATAGTCTTTTGTAGTATCTAGAAATCTTGGGAACAAGCTAAGGTTCTTATTTTAGACAGAGAAGCTGTTAACTTTGATAAAAAAGCATTTGGGCACAAAGATCCATCTGGTGGAATGTCAGGCATAAAGGTAAACCTTTAGCCTTATTGCAGGGTTGCTCTACCATGAAGTGCAATTTGAAAGGGTTATCTAATCTTATTGATATGTTTGATGAAGGCTCTCCAAAAAATTGGAATCAAATTAAACATGAATTTCAACTAAATGAGAGACAATATAGAACATATTCTACTCTAAATAAAGATCTGTTGTGCAAGCTCCCTTCGGGTATATCTATTTTGGGTGAAGACTATTTTGAGAATTTTAAATGGGTGGATGGCACCAATATCTTGAATGTGAAACCAATTTTGATCTATAAGATGCTTACTAACTCTCAGGAGGTTTTCCAGCATATCAACATAGCTTGGGCTGACACTTTGGGGCAAAAAGTCTTGACTAAAACCTTTAAACTATTATGGTCCAATGTCATAGAACCTAAGAAATCTTGTTTTAGATGGCTACTAATTCTTAATAAACTGTGCATTGGCTTTGATAATGTCTTATGCCCACTATGCAATGTTCCTGAGATTGCTTGTCATATATTTTTTGATTGTCTGTATGCTAAGATGGTTTGATCTTTTTTCATGGGAAATATACCTATGTGGAGTCCTACTGTAAGCACAAATTGGAAAAAAATTATATGTGGCTATGTTGATGGTCTCAACAAAAAACCTAATACTTTTTGGCTTATTTTTCTACTAAAATCTTGTGGTTTATTTGGAAAAGAGGAATGAAGATAGGTTCCATGGCAAAGAGAGGTTACTCACTGGGACTTTCTCTAGTCTCACCAATGACAAATTCTTTGAACAGGTGGTTGTTGAATTGGAGATCTCTCTAGACAAGTTTAAAGAGTTGATGGAGATAGGTACCATGATTCATAAAGAGGACATAAAAGAAATAGACTTCTATGCTAGGAACTTGAGAAGATTTGACCAGAGGTTCTACAATGAATACACTGACTTCCAGGAGCTGTATTGCATATAGCATCAGATAGAAATGAAAAAAAAGTGAATTATACAAACACTGGGAGATAACTTGCCAGAATTTTAGTGTCAATACTGATTAGTTGGTGAACTCACCAAACATAGGTGTTATTCCAAGCATGGACTCCTACAAAGATAGTGACAACAGGATGCACATCTAGGCTCAGGAAAGAGGTTGGTTTGAAGATCACTAGAATGAAATGAAAAAAATAAGGATAGAGGAAGTGTATTATGGCAAAGATTTGGATGATAGTCAAGGCTCTTACTATCAATATGCAGACCTTGGAAATGAAGAAACAATAGTGCAGCAACACAGAGATTCAAGGGAGGATACAAATGTAGAAGAGGGAAACACAAACAAAGAGCTACATGTACCTGCAAGACTAGCAGAGGATAATATGGAGCAGTAATGCTTACATAGAGTTACACAGGGACTTATATAATGAAACAGATAATATATAGTTGTGCGGAAGCAGGATAACATTATCTAAATAGGATAATGTTTTTTTATATACATGCTTGACTCTCTAGTATATACTCATGTTTTATAATTGGCAAAACTATTCATATGTATTAGGGAAATTGTGTTTTGGATTGATTCTAGCTGCAAAACAATTTTTGTTGTGTTCCTCTTAACCACAAAGATGTAAACTCTATCCTTTTTTGAATATAATTGGTGCACGATTCTCAATCCAAAAAAAAAATTAAATAATTTTTTTATTAAATCTAAAGTTGAAATGAAAGTAAGAGTACATGGCTAACTTATGCAATTGATATGAACTTTCTGAAGCAATCAAAATTACATAATTATCTAATCATCATACGTCAACCACATCCATTATCCAATGTAAAATGCCCAAACAAGACTACGTAATGATATAGAAAATGCATAATAAAACCATTCAATAATGTAATATATCATGATGCAAAATGAACTGAGTGAGTGTGTGGATGCATTAGTTTCTGTCATGCCAACTCTTTTTGGTGGCTAGGACACTTCTACCTCAACCATGTTCCCATCTTTTGTTGAATATAAGGAATACTGAGAGGGGGGGTGAATCAGTATTCCGTAAAACCACTTCTTAACAAGTTTATTTATCCAATTTCTGAAATCAATAACATGAGAGAAGAATAAGCATAAGAATAGCAACCATAAAGACGTAACACATGGACACCGGGATTTTTATGTGGAAAACCTCAAAAAAGGAAAAACCATGGTGAGTGTTAGCTCACAATATATTATGATAGCAAAATACCGAATTACAAGAAGGCTCACTACATTAGTGCTCACTGTACAAAGGCTCACTGCTAAGAGAAAAGAAAGAAAGAAAGAAGGAGATGGCTCATTGCCAAAATGAACTGCTTAGATTGCATCTACACATGCATGAATGCAGCTTCCATGTATGCTCAAAATATTGTCTCAAAACTTTTCATCTTGACTGTTTTGTTTCACTACTCTGCTTTTACATTTGACATGATCTCTCTTTCTTCTACTTTTTGTCATCTACTCTACTATTCACATTCTGCACACATTCATATCCACACCACACACACCAAATACCAAAATCAATCCCATATATATATATATATATATATATATATATATATATATATATATATATATATATATATATATATATATCCACAAAAAACAAAATCTTCATATTAGGTCGGCCTAATAAAGTGTACGATGTAGTCATACATTATGTGCTATGTCGGCCAAATTTATCTCCCAAAATCTATGACAGACCCAAAAATATTTGAAACATCATCACACATGTCGGCCTCAACTATTTTTCCACTTAGGATTAAGTTTCAAACACCAAAACTTTATCGCACACACATCATACTATTATGTCAGTCTTATTCACAGACTATTTACTAGTTCAATTCAATTGTCAGACAACATCTTCCACTGTGGACCACAAGACCTGCTCAAATCCATATCAGAGGCTCTTCACTCATCATAGATCATACCTCCAGAACCGTAAGACAAATTATGCAACTGTGGAGAAATGCAGACCCTTTTTCTCAGGCACTGTGCACTGCTCCTGTCTTAGTTCTGTTCACTCAGACTTAGACCAATCACTACTTAACTTCTGGAAGTCATCAAGACTTGTAATATTGAACATAGTGCCTCCAAACAATTCTGAATAACATACCTGAACTGCATATGTTGACCATCAACTGCGGAGGAATACCACTTGAGTCTCTACTACTAACTCTGTGTTGTCAGTACTTAGCCATTCTGCCTTAGTCTTTTTGTGTCCAGACCAAATCCTTGTATGCAGGCTATTCCAAGTTGAGTTCCCAATCATCCTTAGCTCCATCATGCTTTGTTTTCCTTGTTTCCATCAATGACAACATTACCCAATCAGTAGTGTCTCTTGACTATGTTGCCAACATCTTCAACGTATTCCTACACTTAGTCGCACTCAAATTCTCAATAGATTAGTCCATATAATCATAGTTGAAGCACGACTAAGATATACATCCATAACCATAACATAGTAATCGATCATTATATCAACTTTTAAATTTATGCATTTATAACTTTAACGATAATTACCTTCATGCACATGTCATTTTCCATTAATCAAACAATCATAATTAAATGTCCAATAATCTAAATTATAAATGAAATTGAAAAAGTTGAGATGTGGCATCCTTCCCCACTAGGAAGAGACATCATCCCGATGTGTTATTACACACACACTAAAATAATAAGAGTGTCACACTAATGCAATGAAAGTATCTCAAACTAAGTCCTCAAATGAGGAAAAGAACGGTCTATATCATCTGCATTCTCCCATGTGGCACTATCCACAGAATGTTGGTCCCACTTGACCTTAAATATTGAACAATATCTCAAATACGCAGTTAATGTTACATGTATCAAGGATTCAGGTGGGCTCCACCAACACCATTCTTGGATCCGACATTGTAAAGCATGCCAAACAATCTACACAACACACATTGCACAAATGCCAATACAATGCATATAAACAACACATGGTACAACTACCATCTAATTGCATTCAGGTAACATATGGTACACTTGCCCAAAACATAACAAAATTCATCACAACATTCTAGCTCAAGGGAAGTAATCACACCTCCAAAGCATGCCAAACGAGGCATAAATCATAGTCCATTGTAGAAATATACAAGCGTGAATCAAGCATCAGAATGCACATGCAATCACAAGGCAAACACAACATAATCTCAAAATATCAATCCTCCTAACCAACACTAGGTCGAGATTTCAAAACAACACACCAAATCTCCAAAGGTGCACCAACTAGGTCAAAACCAACCATCTTTCATACACTCCTCTGAGACTACACCAGTCCATGCTCCAACTACCATTGCAATGAGAAGAGGCTCTAGCCAAAAGGTGCAACCCATAAGAAAGTGTTAGGGTAAAATAGGATTAACCATGAATATGCAATAAACAACATCAAATACCCATAACTCAATAGAATAGTGAAACTAAGAAGATTGAATAAAATGAAGCAATGAACAAAACAATGCAAACCTTCCTTAGATCAAGACTTCTATTGTTTGCCTATTAAAACCGTCCTTGCTTGTATGAAGTAGGGCCCTCAGAGAGTGCACTCCTTTGTTGTGTTCAAGGATGTCGATAGTAAATGGCTGTAGTAATAAACGTGCAATGAAGATGAGCTCCAAAGCAAATGGTGATCTCAAGCTAATGAATGGTAAAAGGGTGCCAAAGGCGCGTTGGTAAATTCCTACAGAGTAACAATACAAATAGCCTGGATGAATAGAATGCAAGAATAAGGTTCCATTTATAGACTCAAAAGAATGAGGATCAACGGTTGAGAAGAAACAAGAAGATCAATGGTTGAGAATGGTTGGGGAATGTGCACTGAATAGAAAGAGGACAAGTGTCCCACCTCCATCATGTAACAGGGGAGTTAACAAAATTGATTGAAGAGTTAACAGAATAGACCAATCAGTTAAGTGAATTGATTGGGGAGTTGACTGAATTGATTGATCAGTTAAGTGAATTTATTGGGGAGTTGACTGAATTGATTGATCAGTTAACTGGGTTGATTGAGGAGTCAACAAAATAGATTGACTAGTGAACTCAAATGACTAATTAGTTAACAGATTTGATTGATGAGTTAACTAATTTTGACTGGAGGGTAAATAGGACATGTGGGTCAGAGAATATTAGCTAATTAAATATTTAAAATATTTAATTACATGTGCAACATGGTGAGGTGGAAAAGGTGAGGTGGAAAGATGAGGTGGATTTATGAAATTAGGACTTAGGATAGAGGAATTTATGATTAATTAAATAATGTAGGATTATTTAATTATGTGAAACACTAGAAGAATTTAGGAAAATTAATTAAATAAATTAATTTTATTTAATTATGGGATAATGAACCAATCAAATAAACTTAGAATATTTATTTAATTGATAGAAGAAATAAGAAGGGAATAAATATTAAGAATATTTATTTAGAATGAATCGTGTCATTTTTAGGCGTATACATTTTGCCCCTCTTTGATGCAATGCAGTTTACGGTGTTGCTTCAAAGAATAAATAGTCTAATAATGATACATGCCCCAGTTTGCCCCTAGTACAGGTTTGACGACAGGATGCCCCCTCGGGAGATTGGACGGGAAGGAGGCAGAAGGGACGTGAGATGAACAATCTCACGAAGACGAAGGGAATAATTAGGTTGGGGTGAAGAAATTGGTTGGAGAAAGAGCTGAATGATACGCAATGCAAGATAGAATGATACCACACACAAGCAAGTAAGCAAGTATGCACAAATGATACAAGAACAAACAAGGTATTGCCCCTGTGAAGTAGTAAACCAACTGATTAATTGATAACAATATACAATAGTGTTGTCATGGTGGGGAACGATATATCCCTAGACCAACACGGCAGACATGTTGTCATGGTGGGGAATGATAGATCCCTAGAGAAACACGAAGGATAGTGTCTGGTGTCAGGAAATGAAACATGTCATGTAAGACGCATGTATTGGTCTGATTTCTACAATGTTACATCCTATATAAGACAATTGATTGATTAACTGATCGAGTTGGTTTACAACCAGACAAGGATCAAGATCACTAATTGTGATTGGATCATTTGTGCAAGATTGACTTGACTTGATTGGTATGGATTAATGATGGACCTGTATTTGGATCATTGCTCAGACTAACTGGACAAGGATGAAAGATATGATTATAGATAGAAATCTGATTGATAGAAGAAAGACTTGATAGAAGGACTCACAAGCTTTTGTAAACATTGATACTCTACATTTTGTGGATCTTTTATTGCATGGGATATGGATGTGTGGATGTATAATGTATGCATTGCTTTTCACATCTTGACGGTGCAAGTATTTTGAAGTGCTTTATTTCATCATTGGGCATTTTTTTTGGTACTTTTTCTGAAATGTTGTAAGTTAATACAAGCATCTAGGTATAATTGAACCGAGATGACCTGAGTACTGCTTACATGGATTTTGATTTAGCAAGTTAATACAAGCATCAAGGTATAATTGAACCGAGATGACCTGAGTATTGCTTGCGTGTCAACAAACAAGGATTGCCCCCGTTCATGTTAGACCTTTGGTGTCCTCAATGATCTTTTGCCGTCCATGTCCTTAGACAAGGCTTCACATTACTAAAGATTAATCCACAAATAGCAAACAAAGAAAAGAATCATGCCCCCATCATAGCATCTCTAGCTTTTGGCATCCTCAAGTAGCATAGGAAGGCATGATAGCAAAAATCAAGACTCTGTACTTTAACCGTGTTTCCAATCCATAAAATATTTTTGCATTTAGATGTGTTTGTTTCTTGCCATAATTTGAGTAAAATCATTTAGAGGGCCTTGGGTATTTGCTTTGCTTTGGATAGGTTAAAATACCTTGTGTTGAAATTTCTGCTTGAAGCGCGGGTTATGCTTGCACTTGCTTGTTTGGTGAGAAGATTTTACAATCCTTATTGGTGAGATGGACCCTAAGGGGCTCATTGCTAAATGGCCTTGCCTACGTGACGACGTAGAGGCAACGTAGTTCGGGGTAAACCCTAACAGGCCTAAGACCTAGGCGAAAGAAAGTGGAGACGGACCTAGATGGATAGAAGGACTAGATATGGGACGGATGGGACAGTGGGAGCTTGGGGGGCGCATTTGAGGAATGGCCTTGCCTACGTGACAATGCAAAGGCAACGTAGTTCATGGATTTGGACCATGGATGGACTAGAGGATAGACAACAAAATATGGGATGGACAAGGAAAGCCTCGGGAGCACATTGAAAATGGCCTTGCCTACGTGATGGCGCAGAGGCAACATAGTTCACGGACTTGGACCATGGATGAACTGACGAGAGATACTATGCTAGGCTTACGTGATGGATACGGTATGGGACAAAACCTTGGTTGACAAGGCCAACAAAGAGATAGAGTATCAAGCCATGATAGGTAACTGTCAGGAGTTTATTATGGGACAGATATGGGTCGAATGGGACACAAGGAAGAATAGACTCAAGGTGATTGGTTTCCCAAAGATGGAGAAGGCGGTTTATCACAAGTAACACCTATTTACCAGGTTTTCACCACTTGCTTTTATTTGCATGAAAGCTAGAAAGTATACATGACGCCTGTTTGCTAGGTTTTCATCATGATACCTATCCAAGGCGCCTGATTGCCAAGTTTTCACCAAAGGATGATTTTTTTGTACTTTTCTGATTTTTTTGATTTTTTTTTTGTATTTTTTTGATTTTTTTATTTTTTTGTATTTTATGCCTCCCTTACATTGGGGTTCTCCTAGGTATAGAACTGGCGAAGATGCATGTTGTTGATTGGGTCATCGAACAGCTCACCCTCTGACATTGCCAACTGATATGCCCCCAATCCATATGCTGCTACAATTACATAAGGCCCAAGCTAGTTGGGTTCGAACTTGCCTTTCTTTTCTCTATCTTGTTGGTTGCGAGGATTTTCCTTAAGAACGAGATCTCCAACTTTGAAGATTCTTGGGCAAACTCTATGGTTATAGCTTCTTGACATCATTTGTTGATATGCTTTGAGATGATTAAAGGCTTTATGTCACCTCTCTTCTAGTAACTCTAGTTCTTGTAACCTAGAGACTCTGTATTCTTCATCTGATATGAGGCCTTTTAACGACACCCTGAGAGATGGTAATTCGACCTCAATGGGGAGGATAGCTTCTGAGCCATAGACAAGGGCGTAGGGTGTAGCACCTGTGGGAGTGCGTATACTAGTTTTGTAGGCCCACAGAGCGGGATTGAGTTGGATATGCCAATCACGGCCAGCATCATTGACTGTCTTCTTGAGGAGTTTCAAGATGGTCTTGTTGGATGCTTCAGCTTGATCATTACCTTGGGGGTAGTATGGAGTGGAGAAATGGTGTTGGATCTTGAAACGTTCACAGAGTTCTTGGACATCTTGGTTTTTGAATGGTCTTCTGTTATCTGTGATAATGGATGAAGGAATTCCATATCTGCAGATGAGGTAATTCAAGATGAATGAGGAGATTTGCTTACCTGTGATGGTGGTGAGGGGAACAGCTTCAATCCACTTTGTAAAGTACTTAGTGGCAGTTATGATGAATTTATGGCCATTGGATGAGGGTGGATGGATCTTTCCCACAAGGTCAAGTTCCCATTGGCAGAAGGGCCAAGGTGTCATTAAAGGTCTCAACTCTTGAGCCGGTGCATGTATCACGTTCCCACGTATTTGACACTGCTTGCACTTCTTGACAAACTGATATGAATCCATTTCCATATTCAGCTAGTAATAACCCAAACGCATGAGTTTCTTGGGTAAGGAAGGACCGCTAGAGTGTGTTCCACAGATCCCTTCGTGTACGTCTTACAAAGCGGTTATGGATTCTTCTCGTTCTAAACAACAGAGTAAAGTACCATCTAGACCACGTCAGTATAGGGTATCGGCAAGGATGGTATAGCGAGAGGTTTGGCGTATAAAAGTTCATTTTTGGTTAGAAGATAGGTTAGGCGAGAGGATGTTGTCCTTGAGGTAAGTGTAAATCTTATCGTACCAAGGTGAATCAAATCCAACTAGAAGGCATATGGAATGGGTCTTAGGTAGATCATAAGCTGGTTGTCAAATAGTTTCCACTAAGAACTCGTACCGTGACTCATTTTCAGGTATCTTGAGGAGAGAGGTAATGGTGGCCATGGCATCTACTGCTTTGTTCTTGATCCTAGGTATCTGTTCGAAAGAGATGATTACAAAGTGTTCTTTGAAGTTATCGACCATCCGCTTGTATGGGACAAGCTTTTCATCTTTGGTTTGATAATCATCATTGACTTGATTGATTATAAGTTGAGAATCACCGTAGACATGTAGCTCTTGGATTTTCCACTCAGTTGCCATCTTGAGACCAATTACTAAGGCTTCATATTTTGCTATGTTATTGGTACATGGGAATAACAAACGGTAAGACTTTGGAATTGTGTCACCATGGGGAGTCACGAACAAGATTCCTGCCCCTGATCCATGATTTGTGTAGGACCCATCAAAGTAGAGTTTCCAGGAATATGTTGAAATGTTGAATAGAGATTCATCTGGAAACTCAAATTACATCAGTGTGGTGTCCTATAATGGTGCATCCGCTAGTTGATCAGCAATGATCTGTCCCTTGATAGCTTTTTTGTCTACATACTCAATGTCATATTTGTTGAAGAGCATTACCCATTTAGCTAGGCGACCTGTGAGAGCTGCTTTGCTTAGTAGGTACTTCAGTGGATCTATTTTGCAATGAGTTTGACTAGATGTGCAAGCATATACTGTCAGAGTTTTTGTGAAGCAAAAACTATCACAAGACATGATCTTTCTATCTGTGAGTATTGCAATTCATAGCCCACTAATGTTCGGCTGATGTAGTAGACGGCTCTTTCTTTATTCTCATAATCTTGTTGTGCTAGGAGAGCCCCAAGAGCTGTACATGTAGCAGATATGTAGAGTATCAGAGGTTTCCCTTGGATAGGAGGCATGAGAATGGGTGGATTTGTAAGATATTCTTTTAGTTTGTTGAATTTCTCTTCACACCTTTCATCCCATCTGAATGGAATATTCTTGTGCAGGAGACGACTGAATGGTTGGCACTTGTCTGTTAGCTGGGATATGAATCTGTGGATTGCTTGTAGCTTGCCCTGTAGTGATTTTAACTAAGTAAGAGTCTTGGGTGGTGGCATGTCCATAATAGCCTTAACTTTGGTGGGGTCCACCTCTATTCCATTTGTTGACACGATGAAGCCTAGCAGCTTGCCTGAAGTGACTCCGAACACACATTTCTTTGGGTTCAGCTTGACTTGGAATTGGTCTAATCTCTGAAAGACTTTTTCTAATATATCCAGGTGTGATTCCCTTGTGAGTGACTTTGCTAGGATATCATCGACATAGTCCTCCATTATTACATGCATCATATCATGGAATATAGTCGTCATAGCACGTTGATATGCGGCTCCTACATTTTTTAGCCCAAATGGCATGATATTCCAGCAGAAAGTGCCCCATGGACAAGTAAAAGTTGTCTTGTATTGGTCTTCTGGTACTATTCAGATCTAATTATATCTCGAGAATCCATCCATGAGAGATAACATGGTATGCCCTGTTGTTAAGTCGACTATGATATCTTATTTGGCAACGGAAAATCATCCTTGCGGCAGGCCTTGTTTAGATCTCAAAAATCATTGCATAGTCTGACTCAGCCATCAGGTTTGGACACTGGTACAATGTTGGATATCCATTCCGAGTAGTCTATAGCCCTAATGAACCCTACATCTAGTAACTTCTTGAGTTCTTCTTTGACCAAAAGCGCTATGTGTGGATGCATCTTTCTCAGTTTCTGCTTCACTAGTTTTACTCCTGGGTCTAATGGAAGATGGTGTAGAATCAAGTTCAAGTCTAGACCTGGCATGTCTGCATATGACCAAGCGAAACTGCCCCTCTTTTTCTTGAAGAATGGTACAAACCTGGTCTTTTCTGGTGGAGTAAGGGATTTATCAAAGTGAATGATCTTAGGCTATTCCTCTGTACCAATATTAACAGGCTCTATCAGTTCCACAACAATTTGGGACTTCTCCTGGTGCATGTCTATGGGGAGAGTGTCAAGCCTTCCATCGTCAGGTGCCACAGTTAGGTTTTCACCTTCGGATGCGTCCTTTCTTTATACTGTTTTGGGATCTGACACTGCCGCAAAATGGTTTTCACCATCAGATCCAATTTTTATCTTAATATTTTTGTGACTGGAAGGCTTGGCACCCTCTCCAAAGTAAGCCATGGTATTAAGTTCAATAGCAAAACCAACTTTATGATCTCCTTTGGGTAGGTGGTCCCTAAGTTCCATATAGTCAATGTAAGCATCATCATTTTGGAACGTATCTAGTTGGGGAGTTCCTCGCAGATCCCAGTCAATAAGCTCAAGATGCACAAGGGGAAGGGAGTCAGAGGATGGACCTGATTTGTTGACAGTTTGAATGAATATGCTAGGAGTATAGGTAGGGGGAGTATTCGGGATGGTACTTTCCTCCAAGTTGTTTATTGCGATGGAACCCAAACCTTCCTCGAAAGTTGTATTCTTAGAGATAGGCAAATTAGACTCTATTGGTCTATGCAGTAGCATTTGTCCCTCACGGTAGGGGCTAAAGATTTGGATGGTATTGACCTCTTTGTCATCATAGGAATGCTCTGTTAGCTCATCTCACTCATATTCATTAGAATATGTGTCGCTATCCTTTTGAAGTGTATGGGTTATTTCCACAAGACAAGCATTTTCTTTGGCTTTGCCCTTGCCTTTCTATCCTAGACCATTTGTATTTCTAGACAGCGAGGATGAAGAAGGTTGAATAGGTTCTATGATTCCTTCTTTTCTGAGGCCGATGGGGCATTGTCCTTCATAGCCCATTCTGTGTAGGATAGTTTCACCTTGCCCATAGAGTTTTGTTGGGAGCCTAGGCGGTTCTTGTGATGTGCTCTCTTCTTCTGTATAAAGCCACTGTAGGAGATCTCTTTCTTTTGTGTCATCAGATAAGGTCCCACATTTTACAAAGGGAGTTGCAGGAGCTATAGGAGGAGCAGATGGCTTTGGAAAATGTTTGGGTTGGCCAAAAGATCGAGGAGACAAAGGCATCTTGGCTAGATTGAGGCTGTACTCTATGGAGTATTCTCCCACTCTGCTTTCTTTTATGGTGATTTTCTGCTCTTTGGGCCTTGATGAGGAGGCTTCAGCGATATGATCATGCTGTGGGATAGGGGATATAGACGCTCTGTTGTTTGGTATGATGTAATCAGGTTTGGCAAGGAAGGAGTTGCAATGCTGAAAGGGGTCAGGGTCGTCTTGGATGGTGACCTGCTTGCCGTTGTGTGGGAATTTTATGCATTGGTGATAGGTCAAGGGGACAGCTTTCATGGCATGAATCCATGGTCTCCCTAGAAGAATATTATAAGTGAGCTCCCCATCAAGGACTTGGCACACATCTTTTATTACCGGTCCCACTTGTATGGGTAGGACTACTGTTCCCTTTGTAGTTCGCTCTTCTTCATCATATGCTTTGATAGTAATCTTCTTCCTTGGATCAACTGCCTGTTCAGAGAACCCCAATGCAAGGACTAGCTTTAATGTGCAAATATTTAAACCGGCCCCCCATCAATGAGAACCCTCTTGATGCGGTGCTTGTGGATGAAGGTGACAATATGTAGAGGAGTGTTATGAGGTTGAGACACAGAGAGGTCATCTTGCTCGATAAATGAAATAGAACTTGAGGAGGTCAGATTATCTACCATGGCCTAAAACTTTTCTTGGGCCAAGTTAGTGGGGACAGTGGTTTCCACTAAGGCTTCTTTGAGGATCTCTTTATGGGAAGGAGATAGACGCAACAACTCCAAGATAGAAATGTGAGCTGAAGTTTTTTGTAATTGGTCTATGACATTATACTAGCGGAAGTTGGATTGAGAAGGTGATGACCTTGGAGGGGCAGTATTGAGCGTGACTTTACCACTGTGGGTAATGATACTACAACCAGTTCTGTTAGGTCCTGATTGTTGGTTGGGCGTGATGACATTGATTTGCGGGACATGCTCAGAAATGCAATTTATGGTATAGTCAAATGGCACACTTGCATAGTTGGCATTACTATTCCCACTGTTCTGATTTGGCCAGTTGCGATTATTATTGTTGTTGTCGTTGTAGTTGTTGCTGCTGTTGTTGTTGTTGTTGTCGTTATTGTTGCCATTGTTGTTATTGTTGTAGGATGGCCTGTCATGATTGAGAAGTGGATCTCTGTAAGCCACATGTGTCTCATTGGAGGTATGTTGTTGTGTTCCTCCTTGATTTTGATCAAGCACATCTTGGATAACATGTTTGAGACAGATACAATTGTTGGTTGTATGCCCCTGTCCTCTATGATATTCATAATAGTCAGTGTCTTTCCAATAGAGAGGTTTGACTATAGGCTCATAATCACTTGTTGGTGGTAGAGAAATTTCATTGTTACCCAACAACTTTCTTAATGTGGGTTCTTGGGACTCACCCAGCGGTGTGAACTTTCGCCTTGGATTTGTGCTGAACCACGGTCTTGGCTCCCAAGAGAATGGTTTGTTGGGTGCAACATTGTTTGCTTCTCCTTTGAGAGTGAATATGGGTTGTTTCTTGGGAGCTGCCACCTTGGCATCCACCACCCCATCGTTGACAACATTCTTATTCTTAGTCCAAAACTTTGATTTGTCTGTCATGTAGTTGGAGGTAGGTGTGTCCTTGTATAACTTGATTGCCCCCTTGGCGATCATAGCTTTTTCGATGAACAATCCCATTTCAATGACTTTTGAGAATGATGTAGGGCATTGTATTTGTATTTGATAGCTAAGATCGATATTGAGGTTATGGACAAACATCTCCAATAGCTACTTCTTAGGTATATCGTAAGAATACTTACTTGCTAGTTGTCTACATCATTGTAGGAAGGTGGCGAATAACTCAACACTCTTTTGTTCGGTGTTGCATAGATCTAGCATAGATACTTCATGTTTGATATTGTAAGAGAAGTGTGTGATAAATTTGTTGACTAGTTCATCAAAAGTTCTTATGCCTGGTGGAAGCCGTGAGAACCACTCCATAGCTTGGCCGCCTAGAGACCTAGGGAATAGTCTCATTAAGTAAGTCTCATTGTGAGCTACTTCCAAACATGTTGCGTTGAATTCCCTAATATGGTCTCTAGGGTTCCCTTTCCCTTTGTATTTGTCAAACTTAGGAACTTCAAATCAATAGGGAAATGGTTTCATGATCAAACTTTTCTCAAAGGGGTACGGTGCAATATCTTCCAAGGAGTAGTTTTTGGCATTTGTACCCATCTTGAGATTTGATATTTGTTGTGTTAGGATCTCGAGTTATTTCCTGATTTCTTCCATAGGAGCATTTTGGTCCATGGTTCGCTTTCCTCTATCATTTGCGTTTGGGTCTATGGCATTCTTTTCCTTTTCGTGATCATTTTCCATGTTTTCCATGATTGAGCTTATATCAAAATCTACGGGTAGTTTAATTCCAAGACTAGCAAGATGGTAGAAATACTTATGAGGGTCTTCATGGAGCACCTTCTCTATTAGGCGTTGGAATTTTCAATTTTGGATGTTTTCTTGATAATCTTCGTAAGAGATTTCCTCGTCACTATCATGAGGTGTGACGATGCGGTTGGATGAGCTGGCCATTTCAAGTTGCTTTTTGTATTGAGATCTAGTAAGAACTGTAGACACCCTAAAATGACCAAGTTGTCACATCACTAGCATTTCAGCACTTCTGTCGCATCACCTGCATTTCAACATTAATTAAATAATCTAATTATTTAATTAATTTCACCAAATTCTTCTAAACTCCAAAATTCAACATTAATTAAATAAATTCCCTTTATTTAATTAATTAAATTAAATTCCTCTATATTCTTCCACAATTAAATAATTTTTAATTATTTAATTATTATCTTCTTTCCAAAAATCACATCCACATTAATTAAATAATCTCATTATTTAATTAATTCATCACAATTCCCTCTTATCTACAATTAAATAATTCTTAATTATTTAATTAAATCAAAATCTGTTCTTCCAAAATCATGCACAACAATTAAATAAATTTATTTATTTAATTAGCTTTTAAAATCTTCTAAATTAAATAATTCCAATTATTTAATTATTTCTTCCAAAATATCTTCTCTAAATTTAAATAAATCAATTATTTATTTAAATTGCTTTTTCTTCTAATTTGAGTTATCTCTAATATAACTCAAGCTTTCTTGCTCATCAATTAAATATTTCTATATTTAATAAAGCAAAATATCTTCTTTTCTCATGCAAATCTCTTCTTCTTGTTTTAAATCACTTAACTGATTGCTTTATTTTTTTAATTGATTTATCTCTTCAGTTAACTCATTCTTCTATTCTTGATAACTCCTCTCATGCAAAAGCAAGTAAGACACATGTCTTCTTCTCATTCGTTGCACATTCCTCAACTTATCTCCTCCATTGATTCTTCTGAATTATCTAGACCGTTGATCGATCTTTGATGAAACCTATATAAACCCCCCTCATCTCCTTCATTGAGCCTCTCTCTTCGATCGTATTCTCAGGCATACTTAACAGAGCTTCGAGCATACAAACGCATCGATTGAGCACTCTCACGATCTCTTGACATTGATCTTTGAGCACATTGAGCACACTACTTGCTTGTTGCAACCATGGCTTCGCAACTTCATTGAGCAATCCACATATCTCCAAAAGGGAACAATACAGGTTTGGTAAGAGCTTTCATTTGTCTTTGATTTGTGATAATGGCTTTTACTTAAATTGGTTTCCTTTATGTTATTGGGTTCTTTGGTTTTATTTAGTTTAGATTTAATCGATTTTTCCTCATACACATTCTGGCATGCCCGGTGGGACCCACTAATCCCTTTGTTTCTTTGAGAAATTTATTTTTTTGAAGTCACAGTACGGCACAGCGCAAACGACACCCCACAGCGCTTCTGGTAGGATTTTTAAGCACTTCTGGAGGCACAGTCAGGCGCTCTTGGAGGCACTGCGGCGCTTTCGGCAGCGCAGCACAGCGCTCTTGGCCTGACAAAACAGCGCTTCCGGCAGTATTCTACAGCGCCTTTGGCTAAATTAGGTTTTTGACTTTGTTCACTGTCTTGCAGGATTTTCACGCCATCTATCTTATTAATTTGTATGACAAGTTGTTGTATTTGTCAGACAAACATATTTTTTTTGGACATCCTAAGCTGATTTATTTAGGAGTACAGATCTTTCAGCTACCACTTCTTAGAACAGTCGATCAATCATGGAATTTTACTTTACATCTGATTATTTTGAAAAAGTTCCCCTTTGCATGATTTGAGACCGTGCGGCACTTCCGGCATAACAGTACAGCGCTTCCGGTTATTTTTCAGCACTTCTGGTGGTATCTTACAGCGCTCCCTCTATACACGACATTGCTTTTGGCAGAATAGTGTCGCGCTCCTGGCTGCATAGTGCAGCGCTTCTGGTTATTTTGCTGCGCTTCTGGTAATATTCTGCAATGCTTCTGGTCTCTGTGACAGCGCTTTTGACAAACAGTAAGTCGCTTCTGGTAATATTATGCAGCGCTTTTTTGGTGAAAGTTGATTTTTGGCTAACTTGTGAATTTTTGGTGGAACTAACTCACTTGTTGCAGCTTCTTATTACTCACACAGATCCAATAGGTGTTTTCTTAATATGTTCATGCAGGACGAGCATTGAAGACCTCTTTTGATTTATCTCACTAAGTCTTAGAAACACATTGCATGCTTAAGAGGATAATTGAACAAATCTTTTCTTGCAATCTAAGTCTTAGGAACATACTGCTTTTCTTAAGGGACAATGGACATGTATGAACAAACACCTGAATTTTCTAAAGGACAATGGACATGAATGCCAAACACTTCATTTCATAAGGGACAATTTACAACTACAATCGTGTGTGTGCATAGCTTAGTTGCACCTTATTTTTCTTATAACGGGACAATTGAACCTTTGTTTGACGTGCTTGCTTTTACTTTTTTTTTACTTCCTTTAGAAGGGCCTGCTTTTGGATTGCGCTTCATCCAAAAGGGATGACCCTAAGCAGAGTTTTCCTTTGAACCGCTATATAAGAGGGATAAGGTGAAAGCCAAGTCCTAACCGACGTCAGCCTTACCTTGTGGTGCCAAACTGAAAAGAGGTGTACTAGCTCTTTGTGGAAACAATTTTCACATTGAGCGAAGTGTCTGAAAGTCTTAGTAGGATTGGTTAAAGCTTTTAGTAGCTTGTCGCATTGCTCATAAGGCGTTGGTCCCTCAAAGTCACTAAGAACCATTTTAGATAGAGACTACCCGACCTACCTCTGAACATTGCGATAATCATCAGTGCAAGGGAAATCGATTTAAACCCTTAAGATACTCACCATTGGCTCCCTTGAGAAGAGATAGTATTCCCTTGGACATAAAGCTCTTGTGACCTACTTGAGCTTTCCAAGGGGAGGGTGAGATATCCCTACCTATCGTCTCTCGCAAAGATACTAAATATCTGATACCTTTATGGAATGATATTTTTATCGACGAAGTATTAAGTTGTGAGTTGATCTACTGCAATGAAACCTTGTCTCTAGGGATAAAAAGTGCTTGTTATTGATTGCAATTGTAGACCTGTGGAAACATTGGGCTTGTTTGGAGCCTTGAACATTCACTATCTATTGTGTCAGTCCTTGTGCCTTTTTTTGACCACTTGTTTGTTGTGTTTTCTCTTGCCAAACCAATCCAATCAGAAACAGAAAAATCTTGCCTTTGAAAAACATCAGACACTACTTTAGCACCCCTGGTATTACAGCATCTCACCTTTGGTAATATAGTAGATCACCTTTGGTCAGTAGTAACCCGCCTCTGGCAAAACTCTACTTTAGCGCCCTTGGTATAACAGTAGCTCACTTTTGGTCACTGTAGCTCGCCTTTGGTATAGTAGTAACTCGCTATTGGTAGCTCAGTCCATCACCTCTGGCCCACAGTAGCACGCTTTTGGTAGCACAGTCCTGCGCCTCTGGTCAAACAGTATAGCGCTTTTGGTCTAGTACTTTGTGCATCAGAAGCTTGTCCGTTTCTTAAAGCATCTCATAGATTCCCAGCATTACATTGTGTCCTAGTATATCCCATGGTAACCACTAGGCTACAACAAACTATGAAATTTAGGCAAGTTGTCCCTAAGAAGCACAAGTCACCTCCTCGCATGCCACAATCAGGTCGTCTTAACATTACTCCCAAGATGACTCCTAGTACACCCGTGGCAAAACCAATCAGCTCTCCGAACATGCCACACATAGATGAACCAAGCAATCCTCCTGAGGACAGAACCCCTTTGATAAATGCGTCTCAGTATACCACAGGCTTGCCTCCAGATTTTGTCCCACAAGGTTATATCGTAGATCAAACCCCATCTCAAGAAGAGCGACACTTTGAAATAGGTCAATCCTCTCAAGAAGATGGACAAGATCTTGATGAATTTATATAAGATCCTAGAGCTATAGCTGCCTTTAATAAAATCCTTAGTGAGAACTAGGATCATTTCTTTCGCTTGCTTGCAAAGCAAGGTGCCAAGTTACCTCAAGATTTTGATGTGTCCACTCTCAAGGAGAGCACCAACACCCAAGAAGCCATACAAGCAGTGCAAACCATGTCCACGGTAACTACGCCCTTACCTACTCAAGGCTCACAGTATAGGAATCCCCTTTTTCAAAATCCAACAGAGGAGAGGCCCATATCACCGCTTTTGACTCCTATGGAGATCTATCAAAACCAACAAGAAACTCTCCAACGTCAAGTAGAGTTAGCTAAGCAAGCCACCTTAGCTCGATCGAATGTGCAACCACCTCCTAAAGTGTCCACCCCAATCGCAAGTGGAATCTTGGTTACCCCATCACGTGTAGGTTTCCCACCCAATTACAATCTGGGGAACACTTATGTAGCCATGCAACAAGGGTCTCAACAAATGCCACCTCCTATATCATCACACCTGCATGTCTCTCAACCAATTAGAGTCATGCAGCCCCAACCACAACATTCTTCTACTCTCATCCTCAAGCAACCCCAACCGTCGCAAATCACTTCTACCTATGTTCCTCCACCACAACATTCTTCTACTCTCATCCTCAATCAACCCCAACCATCACAAATCACTTCTACCTATGTTCCTCCTCCACAACGTTCATCCTTGCTCAACTTCTTTCATACATTGCCTAGCCACTCTCAACATTCCCAACATCAAGTTTCCCAAAGCTATGTGCCACTATCACAACCAAATCAAACACACTTTAGCTTTCCCCCCCAATACTTTTCTTCAACCGTCGCAAAGCCAACATTCTTACCTAGTGCCACCTCCGCCTCTTCCAAATCAAGGCCTCCAATTCCAACCCAATCTGAACCAATCATACAATCCATATGTTCCCAATCAATCTAACGACCCTTATCATACCAGTATGCATGGCTCACATTATAATCTTCCATACGGGCAACACCAACCACTTTTTGGACAACAGGAGATGTTACCAACCCCTCCCATGACTATGGAGCTAAAGATTGCGGAGGTGCAACAACAGCTATCTGATCTTACGTTTGGCCACACCAAAAAGACCTTCTCTTTAGAGGAAGTGTGTCCTTATCCTTTTGATCGGTCATTACCAATGATCCCTTTTCCTCAAAATTTCACTATTCCCAAGTTTGATAAGTACAAAGGAAAAGGTGACCCAAAAGACCATCTTAGGGAATTCTATCTCGCTTGCTTCAAGGTCTCTCACAACGACACATATCTTATGCGTCTTTTTCCTCGCAGTCTTGGAGGTCAAGCAATTGAATGGTTCTTGCACTTACCCACGGGTATCAAGTCTTTCAACAAGCTAGCAGAAAAGTTTGCCACCCATTTTTCTTACAACGTAGAGCATGAGATTTCCATGACAGACCTATGCAACAATAAACAGAAAAATGGTGAAACTTTCATTTCTTTCCTTCAATGATGGAGACAAATGGCTAGTAAATTCCCTTTCAAGATTCAGAAGAAACAGCTTGTTAGCATATTTGTGCAGAACCTCAACCAAGAGTTAGGTTTCCATTTGCATATTCTTAGTGCTACAACCTTCGATGAAATCACATACAAGGGTATCAACATTGAGAAGGCCCTCATTGCTAAGGGTGTGGTCAAAATCTTTAAGGAGACGAAAGATAGTACTTCTCATCAACAATCGAACAATAAACCCAAATATTGGAACAAGAACAAAAATGTGGTCAACGATGGGGTGGTCGATACTAAGCATGTCCAAACGTTGCAAACACCACTGTAGCTCTCTAAACCAAGTCAAGCTACACCTCAACAACAACAGCAACAAAGGCAGCCTTATCCCAACCAACAGCAATGACAACAAGAGCGGCCCCAACAAGATTGCCCTCCGCGACGTCAATTTACTCCCTTGGGAGTGCCCATCGAATCAGTCTTACAGCAAGCCTTGCAGAAAGGGCTCATCACCTTACCTGATGCTCCCCCATATGGAGAACCTGTCTACAAAATGGCACGTTACAAAGACAATGAGTATTGTGAGTTCCATAGGAGCAAAGGTCATAGAACTGCGTCTTGCATGAAGCTTAAGCACCTCATCCAAAACCTCATCGACGGTAATCAAATCACTTTTGAGGATGAATCACCAGCGCAACACACGAACAAGGATCTCGATATGTACAAGGAACCATTCCCTCATCACGGTCCACCTCCTCCTCAGGATAGAGGTAAAGGTATAAATCATGCTTCCACGTCTTTCGATTCCATTGTAGGTCGTTTTGAAGAGAGTTGAGTGTCTACCCTCACCATCAAAGGCAAATCTATGGATTGTGCTGTTACTACTCGTCGAGGTCATGTCACCATCCGTGCACCTACACCTAGGCTTCCGGTTCAGTCGGATTATAATCTTGTTGAACATCTAGGGAAAACACCAGCACAGATCTCTATTTTGGACCTTCTACGGTCATCACCTGCACATAGAGTGGTGCTAGAAAAAGCCCTCCAAGAGTCTTCCATTCCTAACAACATAGCAGTCACAGATTTCCAAGCTATAGTGGGTAATATTGCTTCGCCTTACAACATGGTCTTCTCTAAGAAAGACCTCCCCTCCCACGATCCTTATCACAACGATGCCCTTCATATTGAAGTTCTCATCCATAAGCGCAAAATCAAACGTATCCTCATAGATGGTGGTGCTGGTCTCAACATATGTTCTTTAAAGTTACTAAAGCAATTGGGATACTCTGAGGATCACGTCAACACTAATCATAGTATTACAATCAAGGGGTATGATGATGCAGAACACCGTTCAGAAGGTGTTATTCACTTGCCTATACAACTAGGCCCAGTCATGCTTGAAACTAGGTGTCAACTTCTTGATATTGAGATGCCTTACAACATTATCCTAGGCCGCCCATGGATCCATGCAATGAAAGCTGTTCCCTCCACATACCATCAGTCCCTAAAGTTCCCATACAATGGTACAGAGATCACCATCCCAGGAGATCCTAATCCTTTTGAATTTTGCCGTGTCTTACAAGGAAGCTATAAGAATTGCAACCAAGTGCCTAAAAATGACAAAGCCCTTGAAACCCCTCTCTATGTTGACCCTAAAACTCTCACGCAAGCCTCTACAAGTGAACCTACACCCCTCCCCAAAATCACAGCTCGCATCCGAGACATAGGCTTTGGCACTTATGATATCTCAAAATCTTGTTGTGTAGGGCGGATGCCTTTATCTCCAAAGTCTTATGGCCAACCACCCATTGCCAAAGTTACCAAAAAAGTAGCTATTCCTCCCCCAACATTCCTAACCCAATTCCAACATGGACGGTTATTGGAAGAGGAAACTATTGAGGACATCTCTTCTTGGCTCTACAAGGAGAAAGAACCAATCATGATACCAGTCAAGCAATATGGCAATGGCTTAAGGATAGTGAAAAACATGGGCTATAAAGGCAAAGGCGGCCTTGGGAAATAGAATCAAGGCACTATGGAGCCCATTGTGGTAACAAAGAAGCTAGACAAGAAAGGATTAGGATTTGGTAAGAAGGTACCACGCGCCTCGGACATCGAGTATATCCTCGACGAGGTAGCTGACACTTTTCCCGCCAATACGACGTCTACAGAGGATATCATCGATGACTCTTCCCTCCACATGACCAATCTATTCGCAGAATCCTCCATTTTTACACTATCCTCCGTATCCTTAACTTCCACCACCAGCGCCCAGAATGTCACGCTTGTCTACCCTGAACTTATCGATTGGGACCAACAAGGGGCCCCCGTTATAGATGTATTTCAGAATGATGAAGCTCTAGCTGAGTTCATGGGACTTTGGGAAGGTATCCCTCTTGGTGATCACAAAGCAGGTTTTGTAATGGAACTAGAGCCCATGGCTTATTTTGGTGAGAATGCCAAATCCTCCAGTCGCAAAAGTACAAATAAAGAAAGATCTCTAGGTGAAAACCACACTGTGGCACCTCCTAATCATAAAATAGTAAAAATACAGGACGTATCCAAAGGTGAAAACCCAACTGTGGCACCTGAGGATGGAGGATTTGACCTTCCCTTACCATCTAAGTATCAAGAGAAATCAGCTCTCCTGGTGGAAGATTCTACAGAGATCAACCTGGGTACAGAACAGAATCCAAAGACAACATTCCTAGCAGCATCCTTATCTGACACAGAGCACAGAAATCTTAACATCCTCTTCTTGCAACGAACCATCAACTTTGCATGGACCTGTGCAGATATGCCAGGGCTAGACCCTAAGCTGGTAGTTCATTATCTCACAGTTGATCCCAAGGTGAAACCAGTCAAGCAGAAATTGAGAAAGATGCACCCACAGATAGCTCTCTTGGTGAAGGTGGAAGTACAAAAGCTATTAGATGCCAAGTTTATACGACCTATTGACTATTTAGATTGGGTCTCAAACATTGTACCTGTGTCTAAACCTAATGGACGCATCCGCATGTGTAATGATTTCAGAGATCTCAATAAGGCATGTCCTAAAGATGACTTTCCACTACCAAACATTGACATTATAGTGGACTTGATAGTAGGTCACGAGATGCTTTCTCTCATGGACAGATTCTCGGGTTACAATCAGATAAGGATAGCTGAAGAAGACAAACATAAAACAACCTTTACTTGTCCTTGGGGCAATTATTGTTGGTGTGTCATGCCGTTTGGTCTGAAGAATGCAGGAGCAACCTATCAGAGAGCAATGACAGTGATCTTCCACGATCTGTTTCATCACATCATGGAAGACTATGTTGATGATATACTAGCTAAATCTTCTAGGGCGGATCACATACAGGTCCTAGGACAGATCTTTGACAGGCTTGAAAAATACCAAGTAAGACTCAATCCAAAGAAGTGTGTATTCGGTGTAACATCAGGCAAGCTATTGGGATACATTGTATCTCGTAGAGGCATCGAAGTAGATCCAGCGAAAGTAAAGGCTATAGTGGAGATGCCTCCACCCAAGAACCTTAAAGCACTAAGGAGCCTCCAAGGAAGGTTGCAGTCCATCAGGCATTTTATCTCACAGCTAGCAAATAAATGTCAACCCTTTTAGCACTTACTCCGAAAGGATGTCTCATTTCGATGGGACAATAAGTGTCAAGCAGCATTTGATCAACTTAAAGAGTATCTAGCTACACCTCCTGTATTGGTTCCACCAGTTGCGGACAAACTTTTGATCTTATACATCTCCACTACAAATTCATCCCTAGGGGCTCTGCTAGCACAGAATGATGACACAAGAAAGGAGCATGCAATTTATTACATCAGTAGAACCTTGGTGGGATATGAGCTCAATTATTCACCAATGGAAAGGGCTTGTTTAGCAGTAGTGTTCGCCTCCCAAAAGTTGCGACATTGCATGTTGAACCAACATACAAATCTGATAGCCAAGATTGATCCCTTGAAATATCTACTAGCAAAAGCAGCTCTCACAGGCAGACTAGCTAAATGGGTCATGATCCTTAGTGAGTTCGACATTGAGTACACAGATCGTAAAGCAATCAAAGGACAAGCCCTCGCGGATCAACTAGCAGATGCCCCTATGAAAGATACACATCCTATGGTAGCAGACTTTCCTGACGAGAATCTCTTCACTCTGGCTACCTCCATAATGTGGAAATTGTACTTTGATGGTTCTTACACACAACATGGATCAGGAGCGGGCATCTTATTTGTTACACCTCAGAATGATTACATTCCAAAATCATATCGGCTTGCATTCCCTTGCACCAACAACATCGCCGAGTATGAAGCACTCCTTATAGGTCTCAATACAGCAGTTCAATGGGATATCACAGAATTACAAGTATATGGAGACTCACAGCTAGTCATTCGCCAAGTCACAGATGAATACCAAACAAAGGATGAAAAGTTGGTCCCCTACAAACAACTAGTGGATGCCTACAAACCACACTTTTCTAGCATCACATTTGAGCAAATTCCAAGAGAGCATAACAAAGCTGCGGATTCTATGGCTTCTATAGGATCACTGATTGACATGCCTGCAAATACATAGAAGTGTGAATTCTTGATCGAGCAATTGTTGATACCAGCCGTCGACGTTCCTGTTACTGAAATCATCTGTGAACTTGTTGGTCCCAATTCCCCTTGGTATGAAGATATCTATGAATACCTCAAGAACAATACCTTTCCTCCTGACCTATCATCCACCCAACGCAAAACCTTTATCCGTCGATCCTCTCGTTATATCATTTTGGGTGATACACTATATCGCCGAAGTCTCGATGGTATCCTCTTACGATGTCTTAACGCAGAAGAAGTCGAAGCTACCTTACGAGACATGCACGAAGGTGTCTGTGGTGCACATTCTACCGGTCCTAATCTTGCTAAGAAGATACTCAGAACGGGTTATTACTGGCCTACAATAGAGCAAGTTGCTGCACAGTTTGCTAAGAAGTGTCTACAATGTCAGCAGCATGGAGATTTGATTCACGCACCAGCTCATGAATTACAACCTGTGACAACTCCATGGCCTTTTTCTCAATGGGGTCTCGACCTCGTAGGACAAATCCACCCTTCCTCCTCCAATGGCCACAAGTTTATCATTACCACCACTGAGTATTTCACGAAGTGGGTGGAAGCCATTCCTATGACCTATATCACCGGTAAACAAATAGCCAAGTTTATCCTAAACTACCTCATATGCCGGTATGGTATTCCACAAGCCATTGTCACTGATAATGGGAGACCATTCAAGAATCAAGATGTTCATGCCTTATGCATACAATACAATATCCAACATCGCTTTTCAACTCCCTACTATCCGCAGAGTAACGGCCAAGCTGAGGCTTCCAATAAAACCATTCTCAAGATCCTAAAGAAAACGGTCAATGAAGCTGGTCATGATTGGCACTTGCAACTCAATCCCGCCCTATGGGCCTACCGCACTAGTATCAGAACACCAACTGGTGCCACACCCTATGCCTTGGTCTTTGGCTCTGAAGCCATCCTACCTATAGAGGTCGAGATCCCATCCCTCAGAGTATCCATGCAGGACTTGATCGGCGGAGATGAGTATCGTACTTCCAGATTAGCTGAGCTTGAACTACTAGATGAGAGGCGCCTTGCCGCACTTAATCATCTCCATGTCTATCAAAACTGCCTCTGACGTAATTACAACAAAAAGATCAAAGAAAGACGGTTTCAAGTTGGTGATCTTGTACTTAAGGAGAATCAGAGAAACCAAGTAGATCGAGAGAAGAAGGGTAAGTTTGAGCCTAACTGGTTAGGTCCCTTCATTGTCACAGTAGCATATGGATCAGGAGCTTATACTTTAGCTACACCTGACAGCATTCCTCTAGATGAGCCACTTAACAGTGTCCATCTCAAGAAGTTCTATGCCTGATCCTCAGAGGATTCCTAAAAAAAAAAAAAAAAATCCGTCCTCTGGTGAAAACCTGGCAAACAGGCGCCTTGGATAAGTACCATAGTGAAAACCTGGCAAATAGGCGCTATGCGTAGAGTCAGCATCCATCGTCTATCGAGTCCTGTCCACTCCTTGTCTAGTTCGCACCACGTCTCATCCATCCATCCATAATAAAACCATTGACTTTGTTTGCATTTCCATCTCCCTATCTAGTATAGCTTAGAAATTTGTCAGTGTCCCTCATCGTCTTCCCATGTCTTGATCTGTGTCTACAGTTAACACTGTCTTGTCTTAGGTCATGTCTTTCGGTGTCTTCTTCAGCAGTCACCCACACTGTTTCCTCTACCAGAATGGGGGCAACTCTTTCCTTAACTTAGGTCTAGGATTGGTTCCTTGTTCGTGGTTCGCAACGCATACTTCAATCTCTTTTTTCATTTCCTCAGGTGACACCCTTTAACGGACGCATCGCTCCTACGATAAGGATGTTATCTTCTCAACACTCTTTTCCTACATCATCACTCCACCCAGAACTACATACTATCATCTTCTCCGTCTTAAAGTACCTTGATCCCATGGATATGGGTATGTAGGCAGTCTGGAATACGAAGGAAGTTTCCAGTACTCAGGTACATAAGATCCCCTCCTTTCACTTTCCCCCATTCATCACTCTGGCCAGAACTACATATTTATCATGTTCATCTTCCATCGTTGTGTGCCTTGATCCCGTGGATACAGGGTATGTAGGCAGTCTGGAATACGAAGGATGTATCCAGTACTCAGGCACACACGATCCATCATTCTCCACCCGTTTCAATCAATTAGCACTATCATCCTTCTAGTCTTCCGTTTGTCAAAATCCATTCGCCTCGACTTGACTAACTCAGGCAACCAGCTAGCGCATCCTTTCAAAGCAAAAGTCCTTAACAAACCTGAAGCAAAGCAGCCTCCTTCCAGAGTCTTCTACTGTCCTGCATACCGATTGCCAACATCAGCTAAGTCCTGCTTAACCAAAGCCCTAGATAAACAAGCTTGTCTTCTGCGCAGTGTTCCATTGTCAAGACCAACGCATGTGTCTCCTGCGACATGTGGCATTTCCTACAGCAAGACATTGTCTTTTTAGGTAGATAGCACCCTTTAACGGACACAGAGTTCCTACGATAAGGTTGTTATCTTTCCTATCCAATCTATCCTAAGCAACCTCTTTGGCAAGAGAATATGTTGGCTGTATGTTTACTTTGTAAGTCAGTCAATTTGTTTTTTGGTTTATCTTTTGTTCCTTTTCCAATACCTATTCAAGGCTACCTTGATTTATCTATAATCTTGGTATGTTGTGATGCAGTACGGATTGGGGCATAGTCATTGCTTTCTGTGTGCCGTGTTTGAGGAATGATCTTTAGTATCTTTCTTGACATCCTATTTATCTTGTGTGTGTTAAGGCCTAGCATCTTACATATTAATATTCTTCTTGCATTTACATGTATTGAAGTTTATTTTATGTTCAAGACTAGGGCTCATTCACATATTCCAACAAGGTCATATTATGTCTAAGGGATCTAAGATCAAACCGCTTGCTTGCAGAGTCAACGTCCACGCACTCGGATATTACTGCACCTTGGTCTTTTATACCTTGGTGGCAAACTATCCATGTGCTATATCAAAAATAAGGATTGCTCTTTATAAACATTTGTGAAACCTTTGCAACAAGCTCATCCATCTACCCATCCATTCATCCATGGCCTTATATAGTTTTCTAGCAAGGATCGATCAACAGTCTTTCTCTCATGTTCTCCTCTATCTCCACTTTCTTCTACCCAACCTCGCCTATCTCCAACAAAATCTTCTAGTCGAGCGTCAACACAGTTCTTCTATCACTTCCCTGTCTTTCCTCTAGAGGGGACACCCTACACCAGCTACGCTGGGGCAACTAGCTACACTAGGGCATAATAAAAAACTTGTATCATGTATTCAACAATCATTTTCTTTGACGCAATGCTACACGCTGCATTGCATCAAAGAGAGGCAAAATGTAGACACCCTAAAATGACCAAGTTGTCACATCACTAGCATTTTAGCACTTCTGTCGCATCCCCTACATTTCAACATTAATTAAATAATCTAATTATTTAATTAATTTCACCAAATTCTTCTAAACTCCAAAATTCAACATTAATTAAATAAATTCCCTTTATTTAATTAATTAAATTAAATTCCTCTATATTCTTCCACAATTAAATAATTTTTAATTATTTAATTATTATCCTCTTTCCAAAAATCACATCCACATTAATTAAATAATCTCATTATTTAATTAATTCATCACAATTCCCTCTTATCTACAATTAAATAATTCTTAATTATTTAATTAAATCAAAATCTGTTCTTCCAAAATCATGCACAACAATTAAATAAATTTATTTATTTAATTAGCTTTTAAAATCTTCTAAATTAAATAATTCAAATTATTTAATTATTTCTTCCAAAATATCTTCTCTAAATTTAAATAAATCAATTATTTATTTAAATTGCTTTTTCTTCTAATTTGAGTTATCTCTAATATAACTCAAGCTTTCTTGCTCATCAATTAAATATTTTTATATTTAATAAAGCAAAATATCTTCTTTTCTCATGCAAATCTCTTCTTCTTGTTTTAAATCACTTAACTGATTGATTTATTCTTTTAATTGATTTATCTCTTCAGTTAACTCATTCTTCTATTCTTGATAACTCCTCTCATGCAAAAGCAAGCAAGACACATGTCTTCTTCTCATTCGTTGCACATTCCTCAACTTATCTCCTCCATTGATTCTTCTGAATTATATGGACCGTTGATCGATCTTTGATGAAACCTATATAAACCCCCCTCATCTCCTTCATTGAGCCTCTCTCTTCGATCGTATTCTCAGGCATACTTAACAGAGCTTCAAGCATACAAACGCGTCGATTGAGCACTCTCACGATCTCTTGACATTGATCTTTGAGCACATTGAGCACACTACTTGCTTGTTGCAACCATGGCTTCGCAACTTCATTGAGCAATCCACATATCTCCAAAAGGGAACAATACAGGTTTGGTAAGAGCTTTCATTTGTCTTTGATTTGTGATAATGGCTTTTACTTAAATTGGTTTCCTTTATGTTATTGGGTTCTTTGGTTTTATTTAGTTTAGATTTAATCAATTTTTCCTCATACACAAGAACCATGCAAGGTGATGTGGGATGAAGTGGACTAGGACTAGAAATTGTGGCAAGGTGCTGACGGAGACTGCTATGGATAGGATACCTAGGACAAGATTTGGATAAAAGACCTTGCTCAATGATTTCAAATAAGACAGCTGATACAAGATAGTAGCCACTAGTAAGGGTACTCGATACCAATCTTACTGTGTAGGGACTAGTTGTGTAACAAACCACTAGCAAAGTTTTGTGACCTACTAGGTTTACTTGAATTCACAATGATACGAAGAAGGGACCTACGCTAATCTGATATGGAATATTCTGACTTTGGGAGTAGAAAGCCCTGATAGAAGGTGGATGGGACGATTGATGAAAGAGAGACTTTTTGGACTAAATGGATGAAAACTGACTGCAAGGTAGAACCTGATCTCTGATCTTGGAGCTAAGCTGAAATGGGTACTCAAAACTGATAAAAAAATTCCCTCAAAAATTGTGCAAGTGCTCACTGTCGTGTATGCGCTGAAACAAATGCACAGTAGAAATTGACAAATGCGCAGCAAGTCAGGATATTTGCGTCAGACTAAGAAAAGGTGTATGCACAGCAACAGATAGCAAAAGCACAGGAAGTCTAAACAAATGCGCCGCAAGTCGGCACAGATGCGCAGGAACAGAGGACGGATGCATTGCTTCAGCTTTCTTTAGTGTTTTTGCAATTTTTGGAAATTTTTAATGTTTTTGGTACTTTGGTTGCAAAAAAAAAGGTCTTCTTGATTTGATTTTCTAAATTAATGGCAAGAAAACACAGCAAACACAAAGAATTTTTATGATTTTTCAACTTTTTTAGTGATTTTTTTGACTCTTTTATGGACTAAAAGAAAAGCACACCCTAAGCTGGATAGGACAATATCTATTGAATCCTCTAGCTGTGCAAATTCAAAGCATGTAGCTTTAGGATCTAGTAGCACCGGCTCCCCTCCACGGCACTCACTTCTCACGCATACCAGATCTGGGTTTCCTTAGGCTCGTACCCCCACCGAACCATAGGATTGTCCCTGCTACCTCTACTAAGAATCACATGAATCGAGGCTGCTTCAAGGGCTCCGCCCTTTGCATCAACAAATAGGGGTTTTTGGCTTACTAAACAATTAGTTCATAGTCAAGGCAACCGTTCGAGTGGTTACACATGTGGCAGCACTACTCTCCATTATGGAGTCTCCCAGCCTCAAAGGGTTGCGCCTTAGAGGGTTTTGGGGGAGGTTGGTCGTCGGTGTAACACAGCAGCACTCGTTGCAGGAGGTTTTCACCTCAAGCACATTTATTTTAAGTGGATTGGTAGGGCTTGGCTTTAGCCTGTTTCCACTCAAGGTCATTCCCACTTGGACAGGCGTGCATCCAAGGGCAAGCCCTTCTAAAGGTTAAACAGATGGAATAACAAGTCTGGCACTCTGGTCACCCAATAAAGGGGAGAGCATAAGCCTATTGTCATTCGACAAGCACGGAAGATACTGATTAATCCAACCTAGTTAAAAGTAGAAAAACTAAATGGGCTATTCTACTTGTGCACTCACGCGGTTGTTAACTTTGAAGTGTTTAAGACATAGCAATGTTCATTCCCGTTTGTAAGATAGCAATGATCTGACGAAAGAAGATAGCAATATGCAGATATAGCAATGGTTCAATTACTCTCTTCCTAGTTATGGACTAGGTGAAATTTGCATGTATGCATTTTTACTTTCCTAATTAGAGTTAAATTAAAATTGTCTGCAAGTTGCATGAACAATGGGTTACTCCATCCTAATTAGAACTAGATGAAAATTGTATGCAAGTTGCATGAACAATGGGTTACTCCTTCCTAATTAGAACTAGATGAGAATTGTATGCAAGTTGCATGAACAATGGGTTACTCCTTCCTAATTAGAACTAGATGGGAATTGTATGCAAATTGTCTGAGAATGCCTAAATCAGTCCTATTCAACACTTAGTGAAAAATGATTGTCTTCAGTGGACGTTTTGCACCAAACTAGATTAGTAGTCTCCTAATGTCCACCTGTAGTCCACAAAAACAAAAATGAATCAAGAAGTTTACAAATCAAATGTTTAGTTGAAAAACACATAATCTAGAAAAAATTATGAAAATATGGTTTTTGACAGCAAAATAGATATGAAAATCAGAATCTACTTGAAATTCTATGTTGTTTTAAAAAAAATTCATGAAAATTTGTCAAAATATGTAAAAGTTATAGCCGTTTGAAGTTGTCAAGGTAAAGATGATTTTGACTGATTATACCTATTGATATTAATCCAGTGGGCTGAAAATACCTATATCGTTGCGAAGTTCGTCGAGTCAGCTTTCCAATGACTATAATTTTACGAAAATCTGACCTTCTTGCAAAAAGTTATGCGAAAAGGAAAAAAAAATACCCATTTTGCCCTCATTTAACATTTGTATTTCAATTTTTAAAAATAAAAATAAACAAACAAAACAACAGAAAGATTATTATTTTTCTAATATTAAATTTTTTTTTAAAAATTAAATTATAATATTTTAAAAAATATAACCTAAACCTAATTGTTTTCAACCCTAATTTTTTTTTTGTTTTTATATTGTTTTGACTGTGTTTTTTGTTTTATATTTTTGTGTGTTTGTGTGTGCAGGAGTGGTTGGACTGTGTAGGGGCGGTGGAGGTTGTGGCTGGGCGGTGGAGCCAGGGCGGAGGGCGAAGCTGGTTGTTGGCGGTGGCTAGGGGATGGCTGGTTAGAGGCAACGTCAGGGTGGTGGAAGAGTGGTGGATCTGGGAGCGGTAGTTAGGAATAGGTGGAAGGGTGGTTGGGCGGTTGCGGGGCGGCGAAGCTAGGCGCGGGTGGGTCACAGGCAGAGGCAGGGTTTAGGGGCACAGGTTGGGAAGTGCGCAAGGCACGGGGAGAGGAGGGGAGGCGGGAGAGGAGGGGAGCGTGAGGGAGGGAGGGACGGGTGGGAGCAGGGAGGCGGCGGAGGAGGGAGGGATAGGGGGTGAGGGGGTTTGGGAGGCCAAGGACCTGTGTGCAGGGGCCTCAACCCCTGCAAAAAAAAATTATTATTATTATTTTTTTTTTATTTTTTTTTTCAATTTTTTTTTTTGTTTTTTTTTTTTTTTAATTTTCTTCTATTTTTTTTTCTTTTAAATTTTTTTCTAATAAAATAAAATAATGTCTAAAAAAAAGTACTGTGTATTTTTTTTTTTAAATTTGCTTTTTGTCTTTTTTTTTTAATAATCTGAAAACAAAAAATCACTGTGTTTTTTTTTTTTCAAAAATACGTTGAAAAGTAAAAAAAATTTCAAAAATTTTCAAGTAACAAAAACTAGATAAATTATATATGATTTCTTACCTCCAAGGCCTTCCGGACTCAACGGTGAGCTCGATTTGTGCGTAGGAGGCCGTATGTGAAAGTCGATTCTTGAATTTTATTTGAAACACACCTAAATCTGCAACAAAAGACTTCTAAAACAAACACTCATAAACAAGATGGGTCAGATCATGGTGGGCACCAAAAATGTTAGGGTAAAATAGGATTAACCATGAATATGCAATAAACAACATCAAATACCCATAACTCAATAGAATAGTGAAACTAAGAAGATTGAATAAAATGAAGCAATGAACAAAACAATGCAAACCTTCCTTAGATCGAGACTTCTATTGTTTGCCTATTAAAACTGTCCTTGCTTGTATGAAGTAGGGCCTTAGAGAGTGCACTCCTTTGCTATGTTCAAGGATGTCGATAGTAAATGGCTGTAGTAATAAACGTGCAATGAAGATGAGCTCCAAAGCAAATGGTGATCTCAAGCTAATGAATGGTAAAAGGGTGCCAAAGGCGCGCTGGTAAATTCCTACAGAGTAACAATACAAATAGCCTGGATGAATAGAATGCAAGAATAAGGTTCCATTTATAGACTCAAAAGAATGAGGATCAACGGTTGAGAAGAAACAAGAAGATCAATGGTTGAGAATGGTTGGGAAATGTGCAATGAATAGAAAGAGGACAAGTGTCCCACCTCCATCATGCAACAAGGGAGTTAACAAAATTGATTGAAGAGTTAACAGAATAGACCAATTAGTTAAGTGAATTGATTAGGGAGTTGACTGAATTGATTGATCAGTTAAGTGAATTGATTGGGGAGTTGACTGAATTGATTGATCAGTTAACTGGGTTGATTGAGGAGTCAACAAAATAGATTGACTAGTGAACTCAAATGACTAATTAGTTAACAGATTTGATTGATGAGTTAACTAATTTTGACTGGAGCGTAAATAGGACATGTGGGTGAGAGAATATTAGCTAATTAAATATTTAAAATATTTAATTACATGTGCAACATGGTGAGGTGGAAAATGTGAGGTGGAAAGATGAGGTGGATTTATGAAATTAGGACTTAGGATAGAGGAATTTATGATTAATTAAATAATGTAGGATTATTTAATTATGTGAAACACTAGAAGAATTTAGGGAATTTAATTAAATAAATTAATTTTATTTAATTATGGGATAATGAACCAATCAAATAAACTTAGAATATTTATTTAATTGATAGAAGAAATAAGAAGGGAATAAATATTAAGAATATTTATTTAGAATGAATTGTGTCATTTTTAGGCGTATACAGAAAGAACCACCAAAAATCATTTCAAAACTTTCTAAACATTTCACATAGTATTCACTTGCATCTAATAACAACTAAGGAATTCAATCTACTATAGTTCTAGTAACATGCACACCAAGAACTAGTATATTATCCGCATTCTACTCCCTTATACAATCCATCTGAGGCTCATCATGGACATGATAGAGAGAATAACATGATACATGACCAACAATTTAAAACATTCAAGCATAGCCATCAATAATATATAAGTAAATAAAATACCAAAGTGGAAGAAAAATCAATTTCAACAGTAAATCAAACATAACCATAAAGGTCACATGATAAATAAATATCAAACTTCGATGGCTATACTTATTCATAAATAAGAATAAAAATTCAATGGTGGCCTTTACAATGTTTAGAGAATTTACCAAAGTCAAATAAATAAAGTCTCAAGGTTCAAAAGTTCCACATTATATGAACTATGTGACTAATTCTAGCCACTAGAGAGTGAGTACAATGCTAAACTACACCTAGATTCCAAAATCTGAGGTGAGTAAGAGAACATACTCAATCACACCAAACAACGAGTCTTATAAGACTTTAATCACATCTATATCATGAGATCATTTCTACTTAACCACATGAACATCACTCAAGATGCCCAGCAACAAAGGTTGCATCCCGTTCAAGGGAATCACAATCACCATGAAAAGACACACAGTCATACATTAGCAAACATCTAGTAACCAAGATTAGGCTAGGACAAAATAAGGTTCACAAACCAAGATTTTTTAAACACATCAATCTCACAACAGGAGCGGTTAACATCTCTCCCCAAACAAGGATTCACCAAGGATATGGATAATAAATTAATGCAACATTCACATGAGGATAAATTCTTCACAACATGATGACAAGCATTCTAAATGCACACTAAGCAATGGGGAAATCACAACTCAAAGTCACAAGATGTAGGGTTTGCTAATTCACTCAAGATTCTAACACCTCAACATCACAAGGACTATGCAAATGACCCTTTTCACAACCCCCCCTTTTCTCTTTAACTCTTCAATTAATGCAATGCAATAATTACACCCAGGTTCCCACATGAATCCTAGGGTAGATTACAATCTTGAAACATAAGTCATTACCCTAAATGATCTATTCTAGCAATGCCATGTAACACTATCTTTCTTACAACTGCAAAATTATTTCCCACATAGGGACATGCTCCCAAGAAGACAAAATAATATGCATTTAAAGAAAGCATTTCCAAACACCATACAGAGGCAATTAATAAACAAATATGCCAAGCATTACGAGAATATGCTACTCTTGCAACAAACATACACACAACAAGGTGCACAATGCAAGGTTCATTTAAGCTAACATTACCACAATAATATTCTTCACATATCAAGCATTGATCAAAACATCATCTTTCACATGTATTAATACATAACTCTTAAAAGAGTAAAAAAGGTTCAATCACACTCAAGAACATGGTATTTCCTTTCACACAAGGGTTCCCATAACTCCATTATCAAAAGTGGTCACACAAGCATGAACATGACCCTACAAAGGTCACTCAAGCACTCTCACACACTACAAGGGCTCATGCCAAGCAATTAAGACATCGAGAAGGAAAACACACATAAGCAACTTCTCGGCAACCACTAGGGTCTATCTAACCCCACAACAATGTATTACTCACCACACACATGCAAGGAAGACATAACAAAAGAAGGCACATGCTACTCACAACATGCAAACACACAAGGACCCACACATGCTTGAATGAACTGAGCAACACAACACCCCAAAGCTCCTAATACTGTAACATGTGCTCTGATACCAAATGTAAAGTATGCTACCCATAACTATATCAAAGAATTAAATAAATCATCTCATTCTCATTAATAGAAAATAGAAAAGATACATCTTCAATATATGTAAAAATATCAACTTACATCTTACAAATGCACGTGCCAAGTCTAGGTGTTAGCACAAAGAAATATAATATACAATGATACAATCTTTGGCTCTCATGCCAAGTACTCAAATCTTTACAATAATAAGATACATATATAGGAATATAAGTAATGATCATGAATAAATTCACTTTCACTGGCTACCACTAACCCACACTATTATCCGCAAGCCAAAGACATAAACATGGTCCCAACACTTTTTTGCCCAACCACAAAGCATTACACTTCCTCAGAATCCTTCCTAACATGAAGGATACTTGACCCTACATAAAGTGCCTAGCAACCTGGAAATAATAGGCAGGAGGGAAAACTTGGTGCAACCTGATGTCTACATGCATTTCTAACTAGAATGTGCATTATCTCATTAACATGATGTGGCAGAGAAACATATCAATATAACTAGGCAATTTCATCTATTTCAATGAACACACAACTTTGGACAAAGCACTTATACATACTGGAAAATCCTGAAAAGAGGATCAACCTTCTCTATTAGCCCACATTCGGCACCCTATCCTGGAAGGTAAGCCCAACACACTCATAGAAAAATAAACTAATTCTTTTGCAAAAAAAAAACTATTCAGGTAACACATGCATTTGTCTAACAACAGTTACTAATTACTTTCCTGCAAAATCAATGTGGATACACTTTTCAAGAAAGCACAAGTTCTATAATGATGCATGCATATCAAAAAGATTCCTTAAAATTGTTCGTTCATTTATTCATAATAAAAGACATCTGAACAGACAACTTCATTATATTTAATTAGAAAAATAAATCCGATTACTTTCTTCTAAGGTGCTTTTCACATAATTAGACATCATCCATTCATAGATTTTGTCCACAATTTCTCTTCATACTATGAGGAAACCCAACTCTAAGATTTAACTATCTCATATCATTTTCCTAGGAACTCGTAAGATTTCAATAGGAGAAGATCTACATAACATTCAACTAATTAGCATATTTCCTAACTCAATTCAATACTATGGATGCATGTCTTTTATCTATATTAGGACTTGTTCCAAGAACACATTTTTAATTAAAAGATGAATTAATTGCAAACTCTAAGATTAAAGAAAGCCTTTTAATATGCTTACTAATTCCATTGCACAAGCAATAAGTAAGAATGAATTGAAAGGTAAAATCAAACCAATAATGATCTATACCTATTGAATATTTTCTAATCGCAATAATCCTTAACAATGTACATATATTGGTGAGAAAAGAAACAAAACACTCCTGATTGGTGATTTAAACTATGATCAAGTGTCATCAATTAGATAATGAAGTATCAAAAGATGAGTGGCATAACGTAACTCAAAGAGGGTTCACAAGAGGGAACAAGAAGAAGAACACCATTTTAGACAGAAAATAACGTGTAATGTAGAGATTACCACATTTAAAAGTAGAGATTAACCACTATTTGATTCAAGAAAAGACATTTTATTGCATATATTGTAATGCTTTGATGCAGGAAACACCAGTGTTTTGAGCAGAGAAATCTAACATTTAAAGCATGGATAAAATAAATGTTTTGGGAAGAATGAGTCAACATTTTGATGTAAAGATTTACTCACATTTAATTGTAGAAAAATCAATGTTTGTCAATGGAAAGAAAAAGTGTTAGGTAGGTTTCTAAATAAATATTAGCTAAATCCTTGACCCTTAGCAACATACAGGTCATTCAAAACATCACACAGGCCGATCAAAACATCATAGGCCAATTTATTACTCAAGGAGGCCGACAAAACTATAAATAGGCTGAAAAAGAACACAAAAGCAGTTTTAAGATAATAATACAAGTCATTTTAAATAAGCAGATAGGCCAATTTAAAGTATAAAGTCCGCTTAAAAGGTATATAGGTCACTTAAGTTTATAGGCCGATGAAATCATAAAATAGGCCATGAAGATTATAAACAGGCTTGTAACAACCTCAGACACTATAAACAAGGAAAAATAATATAAGACAAGGCTGATATACAGGCTGATAGGCTAGTAAATTACAGGCTAAGAAAAAATAGCAAAGAAAAATCATGTACATAGGACTAGTGGCCAATAGTCTCAATGCATGCCACAGGTTGTCAATATAATCCAATGAGTGATTTGTCCAAATGAAATATGAAAAACAATAGTGAATAGGTAGAGCTAAGGTAGGAGGTGTAGAAGGTAGGAAGAAAGTTATAGCTATAAAATCTTTGGCGGTTACTAAGCAGGATTTGCAGCAACAAGGCATTCAGAATACTGTGTGGTTGTCGTCTACAACTTGTAACACAAAAAGCCATTGTAGTTGCTTGCTTTGCTGCTAATGAACTCAATAAGCAACACCAACTATTACTAATAATATTACTCTTGTCTACGATACTTATTAGTGTCACTTGATACAATCATATAAGCATGCCAAAAGAAAATGTTTTAAAAAAATTACTGTTGGAAATCAAAAAATACCAGAGGAGGGAAGCAGACTTTCGCAGGCCTTTGAAGAACCGAAGTCCACAACCATTCCAAACTTGATGGAGTCTAGCCTTGAATGCATGATTAGATTTATTGACACCTAAAAAACTCAAGGAATTGTAATTCTTCATGAAAACGGAACCCTTGCACTCCTGCTCAAATCCAATTTGATCCTTGTATGGAGAGAAATATTCTTTATCCTCCATAAGTGTAATATCTTTAACTAGGGCATTATATGCCTTTCTATCTACCATTTCTTGGAGCCTTTAGAGGTGATCCTTCAACTCTTTACTCTACTCCCTAGGCTTTAGGCTTTTAATAACAAAAGTGACACCAGCAAGCAAACTAGAAAGTTGTGGTCTTCAAGAAGGTTCCAATTGAAACCATGTGTCTGAGAACCATATATGAAACTTCATCAGAAAAGACATATTTTTTTGCAAATAAGAGTATTTCAGAACTCTCTGTATTTGAGGATGATGTTGCCTCTTCCAAGAACTCCTAAATAGCAGAATTGCTCTTCAGAACAAGACCACCAGGCTAGAATACCTCACCCCTACCTTCCAAATAACAACATGCTCTTCATGCAATCATCATGACCCTTTCAAAACACCATAGAATGTTAGCTTGCTACGAGATTTATACAGATCTACAACTCATAATTCTATCTAAGAATCGTTATACAAATTGTTGCAGTAACAAGATTGAAACAAGTTTCTTTAGTGAATCTTCCCCTCACATAACCTCTATCAAATTGTAATTTACTTTATTTAATTGCTCTAAGTTTTGCGTTTGCATGATCGCCCAACCCAAGTCTTTCTTGAGTTTGCAATATGAAACTTACACTTTCAAAGCATTCCCCCAGTGTGTGAGCAGCCCAAAGCATCCTATTTCTAGCTTTTTAATTTCAAAACTTCACTTAATATTGCAGTTAGTCTATTTTTAACATTGCATGCTATATGTTTATATATTTATATATTGACTCTTTTATTTATATTAGTAATTATATATATAGGTATCTATAAATATAATATTTATTTTAAGTCTATCTAAAATATCATTTCATGCAAGAGTATTATATATATTAATTAAATTATATATATTTTATATGTATATAGAAAAACACTTTAAATAATTATTAATAAATTAATTTAAGATCAACTTATATAATTTTTTATGGAGGCAAGGGGCTTGACCCCGTTTATGGAAACTTTGCATGGCATGGACACCACTGCTACGATGATGTTTGCTAAGAATTGGAAGAATAGGAAGGTGGTGGCTTTTGGTTGGGAGTTATCTATTACAGAAGACCTCATTGCCATGATAACTGGTCTCTCTGTCAATGGGAAGAAGTTTTTTAGGGACCGAAAGAGCAGTGAAGAGGCCCTGAATCACTTCTTTAAGGGTAATGAGTGGAGGAAATTGGTGAAGCTGCAATCTGGGGACTACAATCGTCTATCAATTAAGCCTATTTGGGATAAGGTTACAGAGGTAATTATGCGCTATATTACCCTAGATGGTAGGTATATATAGTTGTTTATGGTTACCATTTCAATCTACTTAATCATTTTAGGCATCAAATGCTTGTTTCATTCCCATTCTACTTATTGGCATCTATGGAATTTTCTATAAAGGAGAATGTTAAAAACCCTAAGCTCCTAGTCCTCCATGAAGGTCTGATCCTTTTCATAATGGAACACATGAAAAATAACACCCCTAAGGGAGGGCTGAAGGGTAAATCCTCTGCTAAAAGGAAGGTTTTCTCAGTCTCCAGTGACTCAGAGACCGACTCAGAGGATGAGGAATGGAGGGAAGAAGTTGAGAGGGAGGATAATGAAAGGGTGTCGGGTAAAAAGAGAAAGAGGATGAAAAGGAGAGATGTTCAAATCTCCCGGTCTGAGGGATCCCAGACGGGAGAGGAGATGGACCCTAGTATGGGGAAGAATTACCCTACTGACAAAGAGAAAGGCCCCAATTCTATGAAGAAAGGTAAAAATAAAGTGACGGGGGAAGCTCCCAATCAGATCACAGATAAGAGGAGGGCTCTGGGTGATAAGGAGCATGTGAGGAATGATCAAGGTAGAGTTGGTGCTATGCCTGTTGAGGAGCTGAACATTGGTTCACCTTTTCTGGAGATCCTTGACCCCTCTCAGAATCTCCCGAGTGACTTTGAAGAGTTAGTGGCAAAAGCGAGGAACAGGGATGACTTGGAGCAAGCTATTCACCTGGTGAAAATCGTGGTAAATAGTCAACATAAGATGACTAAGAGGTTTTTCATGGAGATCAACAGGATCAATTTATCAAGTTGAAATTACTACAGGACAACTTGGGTAGGGGTGGAGAAACCACAGTAGACCAAAATAATCATATTTTCCAGATCTGGGAGGCTATTCCTAAGATGGAGGAGATGGAATGCAAGTTCCTGAGGTTGAAGGAGGAGTTTGGGACTAGGATTCAGTACTTGGAGGAGAAAATGATAAGTATTAATGATAATCTATAGAAGATTTTGAAGATCAGTAAGCTCACTATTCAGAATAGTCTACATGGAATGAAGCTTCTCACTGACAAGCTTATGGAGCTTAGAAAGGACCAGGTTAGGGAGCCTAATGCTGAGGAAGACCAGGTGGTGGATGAAATTGTTATGGGTGATAAAAATGACAACAACAGTGAAAAAGGTAAACAGGTTGTGCAAGAAAATGCTAGAGGTCCGTCGACTCGTACCAGGAGCAGCAAAAATAAGCAATTCGAAGAGGAAAAAAAGGAGCTGGTTAACTTTACCAAACTACATGAAAATTTTTATGAAAAAGAGTTGGAAGCAGCTAAAGCACTGAAGAAGCTGCTGTAGTTTTTGTGGCTTTTTGTTTTGTTACTTTGTCTTTGCTTTTATCTAGTTTTTTGGCTTTCAGTTAGCTTTTGGATGGCTTTCTATTTATGGATTGTTGTTTTTTGTAAAGGGTTTTGGGCTCCCTTCAAAACCTGTTTTACCAATATAATAAAAAACTTATATAATTTTTTTTATTAAATCTAAATTCGAAATGAAAGTAAGAGTACATGGCTAACTTATGCAATTGATATGAACTTTCTGAAGCAATCAAAATCACCTAATTATCTAATCATCATACATCAACCACATCCATTATCTAATGTAAAATGCCTAAACAAGACTACGTAACCATGTAACAAATGCATAATAAAACCATTCAATAATGCAATATATCATGATAAAAAATGAACTAAGTGAGTGTGCGCATGCATTGGTTTCTGTCATGCCAACTCTTTCTAGCGGCTAGGACACTTCTACCTCAACCATGTTCTTGTCTTCGATGTATTCCTGCACTCAGTCACACTCAGATTCTCATCAATAGGTTAGTCCATATAATCATAGTTGAAGCATGACCAAGATATACATCCATAATCATAACATAGTAATTGATCATTATATTGACTTTCAAATTTATGCATTTATAACTTTAGCGACAATTACCTTCACGCACATGTCATTTCCCAATAATCAAACAATCATAATTAAATGTCCAATAGTCTGAATTATAAATGAAATCCAAAAAGTTGAGATGTGACAATAGTGGACGACACCATGCACCAATTGAATTGGATAGTAAGCACAATATTGTTTATGGCCTTCAAATTCTCAGGTCTCAATTTTCATAGGCTTATAATCATTTATCCATATACAATTATCAATTTCTCTTTGTTTGTCATGTCACAACTATCAAATTCCACATCACAGTAATTTTCAAAGTAAACCCTAATCCTTCTCAATTTCATTTGAGGACACATCTATTTTTTATCTCAAGTAATTCATTTAAATTATTTCATTCTCAACCCTCTTTTATTTAGAAATTGTATTAATTTATATTATTAAATAAACGTTGGATAAATCTATAAAGTGTTTTATTTCCTCTAAAATTATATTATATTTAATTAATTGAAATGTCTACAATTAAACATAACAACATATAATCAAAATATTATTATTATTAGTGTGTAATAGTTTTCCAATCTACTATTTAAGTCTTCTTGGAGAACCTCTTTTAAATATTTAGAAGATCCCTAACAGGGCTTAAATTTGACAATTGACCTTGCTTATCAAGCAATTTTTTATGACAGTTATCTATTCAATAGTACCCTTCAAATACTATGACATGCCTTAGTATAAATAAATCATATAAAAATTATATATATATATATAGTCATAATCCTATATAAATTTTGATAGTTTGTCCAAAATCTCTCCTTTCATATCATACAGTCTTTTTAAAATTTGGATTGTATTTTATAACAAAAATACCTAAATATAGCTATACAACTATCACATTTAAGCCCTGATCCCTAATATAATTTAAGATTTCCTCTTAATTTCAAATTTTATTATTAGATTTGTTTATGTACAATTTTTTTTATAAATAGTGTATTTCTATATTAATTTATTAAAAAAGAAAACATTAATTTAATAGTAGGCATGAGTTTTCAGAATTTGAGAGTGCTTCTAGATTCAACTTGTATATTTTGCTTCAACGTTTTGGATCATACTCAATGATCCATCATCACAACTCTCCTCTTCCTAAAATATTCAAATTTACATTAATTTAGAATATTCAACATGTACGGATACAGTGGAACCACTTCCTAAAAGATAAAATAAAAACGTAAACGTCAAAGTTAGCAGCCGAACGCCATCTCTGACCATGACGTGGCGGCTGATCATCCACACAGAAGAACGGAGTTAACAATTACTTCTGAAGTCTATATTTTTCCGTTCTTAATTTTAAACCGGGCATTCGCTCTAAAAAGCTTTTCCTTTAGGGGTTGCAGAGAGCAGAAAGACAACTGCAGAGATGCACAAGCTAATCTGGCCGGTGTTTCTGCAACTCTTCGTATTTGTGAAGACAAATGGCGCATCCTGCCCGACAGATTTCAATTATGTCAGTGAAATGGCGTGGGACAAATCCCCCTGTCAATCTGTAGACGCAAAGCAAGCCGATTGCTGCCAGACGCTGCTAAGTTTATTCGGTGTAGGCTTAGCCCAGTACCTCAAAGATTCATCAAATTTCGAATTCCCTGACTACCCTTCAGCAAACGCCTGTATAAATTCATTCCAGAGCCAGGTTGCTTTAGCATCTGTTTCCCCTTTTTTGGTCTCCCAGTGCCTAAATGACACTTCAATGTTTGTATCCAGTCCCAATCTGTGCGGCGGCATACAGACGAAAAAAGATTGGGTTGATCTTCTCGGAACGACTTCCATCGACACGGCCTGCAAAGGGGATTTGTCATATTTGCCCTCCTGCAATATCTGCAAGGAGAGCGCACAGAAACTGGTGAGTACACTGGTGCAGAAGAGTAATAATGTGACGGCCCAGACGAGTCTCAAATGCTTTTATTTCGCTGTTCTTTATGCGGCGGGTTTGGTGAATGACTACGGGCCGAAGAACGAAACCACGGCCTCATGCACCTTTGGCTTGGTGTTAGAGGTCGCGGGTTCGAATAACCGCGGCCGCCTGGTTTTGATCTATACAGGCGTAGGCTGTGTTGCGGTATTGCTGGGAGTTTGCGCGGGTTTAGCTGTTTATTTTCTCCGGGAGAGGAGAAACAGGGGAGCTTTGCACAGGAGGTTTATAAGGCGCAACCGGAGCCTCTTAAAGGCCACAGTGAGGCCTAATACGGGAGCCGTCTGGTTCAATATTAATGAAATTAAGGCCGTGACGGACAGTTTCAGCCGGAGAAATCTTATCGGCCAGGGCGGATTTAGCAGCGTGTATAAGGGAATCCTTTCCGACGGTCAGATTATTGCTGTGAAGAGAATAAAAAACTGCTCTGAGGAAGGAGACGCGGATTTCTTAAACGAGGTGGAGATTATCAACAATATAAGACACAGAAATCTGGTGGCTTTGAGAGGTTGCTGTGTAGCCAGTGATAATGTGGAAGGGCATCAGCGGTTTCTGATCTATGACTACATGCCTAATGGCAGCTTAGATGATCATGTATTTGGGGGAAACTCTAAGGTTCCGCTGACATGGCCGCAGAGGAAGAATATTATGCTCGGGACGGCCAAGGGTTTGGCTTATTTGCATTATGGAGTTCAGCCTGCGATTTATCACAGAGACATTAAGGCCACAAATATTCTGCTGGATGCCGATTTGAATGCTTTTGTTTCTGATTTTGGGCTGGCTACAAAGAGTGTTGAAGGGGAATCCCATCTGACGACCCGCGTAGCGGGCACCCATGGTTACCTGGCTCCTGAATATGCTCTCTACGGTCAGTTGACTGAAAAGAGCGATGTTTATAGCTTTGGTGTCGTTATGTTGGAGATAATGAGCGGCAGAAAAGCTCTGGATACTTCTGTGGAGAATACTTCTGATTATCTCATAACAGATTGGGCATGGAGTCTTGTGAAAGCAGCTAGAGGAATTGAAGTGGTGGAGCAGAGAATTAGGGAAGCTGGGCCTGCTACTATCATGGAGAGGTTTGTTCTTGTGGGTATTATGTGTGCGCATATTATGGTGGCTTTCAGGCCTACTATGGTTGAGGTTCTTAAGATGTTGGAAGGGGATACTGAAATTCCTGAAATTCCAGACAGGCCCTTGCCCCTCACACATCATTCTGTTAATTATGGCCATGCTTCGTTTATGATTTCTGGTAGTTATAATCACTCGTCTGTACGTGAAAGAGAATAGGTGTCGGACGGTTTGATCTTCTTCACTTCACTTCTTGAACAGAATTTTTTTTTTGAAGGGCAACTTTTTCATGGAACCCTTCGGTGGGTCAATTGTAAATGGCAACCACACTCCATTGTTTATATTAACAGGAGGACTGTAGAAAACTATTGTAACATGTGCTTCAGCTTTTATAATGAAATGTAACATCCTGAACAAGATCCAGACAAGCTAGAATTTTACTTCAATGATTGTTTGAAATGATAAAAGATTGATTTACAACAAAAAAAACAGATGAGATTTTCTGCAGTTTAAATTTGACTGGTGCCTGTGCCTGTTAAACAGAAATTTTGCATAGTTTGTAAGGCACAGTATCTGTGGAAGGTATTGCAAACAAGATAGCAAGTTAAATGGGTTTGATTGTGGAGGAAACTTCATGGTTAAATGTGTTTGAACTAAGCACTCTACTTAAATATCATCCATTTCAATGGTCAAACAATTAATAGCAATTTTACACTTCATTCATAACAAAAAGTGTTAAATATTTGTCCTATTTTCATTGGCCAAAATTAACCTTCAATTCTTGAAGTGGATGATATTTAAGAATAGCCGAACTACAGTAGTACTAGGATGGGTAACCTTCTAGGATGCTTCAATACTTCACTCTTGTGAGTGTCGCCTAAATGCAATGAGTGCTAAATGGTCTATTCATGGTCATAAGAGATGGATTCTTGTGAGCTAGTACTCATAATTTTTTTTAACCATATAAATTGTGTATTTATCTCTGTGAATAAGGCAAACTTCAGAAGGAAACCTAAAAAGGAGAGAAGGAAATGTGTGCAGCCATGTGACAGTGTGATTGCATAAGTTCGGCCCCACTATTTTACACTGCTTATTTTCAATCCTTAAACTATATTACCTCCATTATCATGAAAAAAGACTTTAAATTATCCTTATTTCAAAATTTATATAAGATATTAAAATTTAAATAATAAACAATCTAATAAAACCACCCTATAACTTAAAAAAACCCCTAATAAATATAAATAAAATTAACAAAACAGCCTTATAAAACCTTGTCATTACCTATACTAAAAAGAAAGTTCCCATACTTCAAAGATCTGGTAGATGCACCTTAAAACAGATCTACTACACATTTAGATGATAGATTGCTGACTACCCATCGTGAGTAGATAGATGATAGATTGCTGACTGAGTAGAATTTGTGGTGAAGCACTCTTGTTAAGTCAATTTACACGCTGTATGATCATATTCTACTTAAACATCATCTAATTCAATAGTCAACATCATCCAATTCAATAGTCAATAAATATATTTAATTATAATTTTATCTATACAACTTCCCCACAAGAACAAATTATAGAATGACAAATTTAATGGCATGAATCTTCAAACTTAATAAACAATCCGCTAATGTTGACCTTAACCTTCATGTCTTTAATTGAAATGTACACGTCTGAGAATTTTTATACCTTGCGGAAACATCATTAATTCTGGACCAGTCAATATATATTCTAACAAATTAATTCTGTAATATCATAGTTTTCTCCTCTCCTATAAATTGAACTGTTCTGTTCTGTTTTTGGTTCACAGTTTTTATGCATGTTTTAAAAGTTTACATGTTTTAACACAACAAATTGATTGTGAAGCATCCGTGATATGGGAACTTATTCAGAGTTTTCTCCAAACTACTCCTTAAAATATAAGTGTTTTAAGTCACTTTCATATGTTTTACGTCTTATGAATTTTGTATTTGCAATTATAAATTTTTTCATAAGCTTTTTTTAATTTCTATCAGATAGTTTCAAAACTGAACAAATATATTATTTTTTAAAGTTGTTAAGAGTATTTTATGGATCAAATTTTAAATTTGGTAGGATCTTTTATTTGTTACTGGGATGTTCTATCATTAAACAACTGGTTTACTCTGTGTCAATCCTTTTAAAATATATTTCATTTTTTAAACATAAATTAAGTATGTTTTAAAATTATACCCTTCAGCCTCTTCAACAGAATATACATTTAAAAAAATATACGTCTTGAAAAGATTTTATAATTATTATTTGAACAATTTATTGTGGACAGTTACGATTAGGTAATCAATTTATTATATTAGTTGTTGCTTTTTGCCATTTTTGCCATTTTTGCCAACCATATTATTTTAGCAGAATAACAGGCTGTTTTATTATATATATTTATTAATAAAACTTTTAAAACTTCTCAGAAATGAATAGATTTTTATTTTGCCAAGTTATTCGTCAACGTTGAATTAAAAAAGTAGTGACCGTTTCGATGTTGGCGTAGTTGGAAAATATTAAAAAAATGTTGGTGTAGTTGGAAAATGTTAAAAAAAATCTTGGCCACCACATTTGATTTAAATAGAATTAGTGGCGCATCAAGCACGTGCATTTCCTTCCTTTGCAAGTGCAAGATAACAAGATAAAATCTGGAAGGAAATAAAATATATTCCAATCTGGCTTCAACACAGCTTAAATTTGACAGTTGTATAGCTGTATTTAGGCATTTTTGTTGTAAAATACAATCAAAAATTTTAAAAAGACTATCATATGAAAGAAGAGATTTTGGACAAACTATTAAAATTTACATAAGATTATGATGATATATATATATTTAATTTTTATATGATTTACTTATTTAATTTTGAGAATTATACAAAGGAAGGAATAGTGGCTCGTGGCTCTATAGTCTCTATAGATAGGCTTTACAATATTATTATCATCTGGTGTAAATTTGATAGTCATATTTGATTATTTTATAAATAAAATATAATTATAATTTTAAAAAGATTATGTCCTTTTAAAGATAAGATTTTTAGTACATTATAATTTTTTTATATAATTATTTTTATATATAATTTTTTTAAAAATAAAATAAATCTTAATATTTGAAAAATAATTTTAAATAGATAATTATCATGAATGAAAAATTTGCTTAACAAATAAGGTCGATCCAAATTTAGGTCCTAATTGTTAGGTATAGAGAGTAGAATGCTTCTAAAAACTAAATTACTAAAAATAGATAGTTGAAAAATCATATCAGATTATATTTACAAAATCAAATTATATTTTCAAACATTTCTTTGAAAATTTAATGTTGTTTTTTAATGACTAAGAAATTATTAAAACTCCAACAGTTAGACCTACTTAATGTGACGAATGCAAACCATCACAAGATCCCCCATATAGGTGTAATATACACTATTTTATAGTTGTAAAGATATACATGTTTGAATATTTTTTTAAAAAGGACCATAAGGGCACAGTGCGGTGGTTAGTTCACATGGTTGTTGTGATCGCCACCAAGGTTCAAACCCCTGCAAGGTCGATGAGCTTGTAGGCCATGGGCTCATAGGATATGTGTTTATGTTGAGCTGGTGTGCTTGTAGACTGTGTGCCTTCGCTAGGCCAATGAGCTCGCGAGTTTGAAAAAAGGTGACAATGCCTTGGAGACTAAGACCCCCTAGTAGTGGTCTCAATGATAAAGGTGTGGGAAGAGATCCCCTATAAGTGGTCTTGTTGGGCTCGGACTTGTAAGCACTAGAAAAGCACATGGGCCTACATGGTAATCCAATGATGACTATAGTCCTAATGACGTACATGCAAGTGTGTAAATATGACCTCTCAACAACATTCTTCTTGGTGACATGTGGATTGAAGTTATTCATCTTGTTTATGCTTCCCCTATCTACTAGCTAACCTTCTAAGGTCCAGTGTCTTCCCCATTCTCCCTTTGTCGACAATTCATTTTTGTCAATTTCTAACCTATCGAATTGACCCTCCAGTGTTGCAAGATGGGAAATCTAGTTTTCCTAGGCCCCTTTCAATCATTTCAACCTTTTAGACACCTCTAATTGACCTCCCAAATTATTCCCCATCATCAATTTTGTCTCTTTATTCTTCTTCTCTGGGTCGCCCCTGTTATTTTTGAATCTCCCTGGGCGACCCTCAGGTGACCCAAGATTCTCATGGGTGACCTACCCTGCTAAACTAGGTGACCCACTCTCTTCAAGGCCTTTAATTAGTCTCTAGGTTTTGCGATCATCTTTAGCCCCTTCTAACCATTCTTAGCCCCTAAAACCACCTATAGAACCTTATCTTTTTGTGTGACCCCTTTTGTCTTATGAATCTCCCTTAGGCAACCCAGGATCCCCATGGGTGACACAACCTACTAAATTGGGCGACCCAGTTGTGTTTTAACATGCAAGTTTCTCTTCAATTTAGGCCTAGATTATCTTCGTTTTTCCTTTAGTTTGCATGCCTCTTTGACCCTAACTAAGCCTAGTTTATTTTTTACTCCTCCACTCCCAATCACTCTATTCTTATCTCCCTTTCTTCTCATGCTAACTCCATTTCCTCCTTGAGTGATAAGCTTTCATGCCCAGTTCACTCCCTAATCAGGCCTATTTACTCCTCAATCAATCCTATTAACTCATCAATCAATTGAGTTAACTCTCTTCAATTAACTCCACCCTTTGTGAGCTCTCCCAACCTATAAATACCACCCTCCTATATGTAATATGGGATGTAAATTCATTGTTGCAGACTTATGCCCAACTTTGAGTTTTGTTCTCCATAGCATGCTTATGCTCTTCATGGGACTTATGAGCCTTTTTCTTTCATAGTTTAGTTGCCAAGCTTTCAAAATATTCAATAGCATCATTATGCTTACAAATTACTTTCGAAAAATCCAAGCCATAATGCTTCATTAGCTCAATAGCTCAATTCTTCATAGCTTTCAAAGCTCTTTCTGATTTTCAATCAATTTCTACTTCATCCTTGTCACCAAGAGGAGTTCCCCACTACTGCAAAGGAGAGGAGGTTGCCACACAAGGACTTCTAAGGATACGCTAGGTTCATGTGCCAAAGAGAATCTAGGTTTTCCATGCTTTCGTAGTAAATTAAATCACAAATTTGCTCTTGAAGAAGTAATATTTGTATTTCTATTTCCTTGATAGGATTTAATTAGATTAGATTAGATTAGCATTGTTTAGATTAGATTTATTGCAATTCGTAGATTATAATTTCATTCAAGTATTTCAATTTCTAGATTAGATTCAAAATCGTCTCGAAAAACACAAAAACATAGTTTAGATTGCATTTGGGAAAATTCATATTAATTGCATTCATATTTCAATTCTTAGTTAATTAGATCACTTTATTATTCAAATTTGGAAAAGTAGCCAAAAATTATATTGCATTCATACAAAAATATAAAAATATTAGGAAATTTAGGAAAACTAAACCCTCAATTTCATCATGAGGTACAATTCATGTTCAAACAAGGTTAAAGCCTCGATCACATCATGAGGTACATTTCACAATTCACATTGAAACAAAAGTAAAACAAACCTTTGACCTCAAGTCAAAGTAAAACAAGTCAACGCTTAGTCAACAAACTCTCTCCCAGGCATTTGATGTGCCCAGGGACTAAAGGAAATTAGATCATAGCTATTCTCAAAGAGATAGATTTAATCCATTTGAGACCACAACTGCACAACAAACTGTAGAAGAGCAAGAGCACCCTCATAGGATTGTCCAACAAGAAAACAACATACAACAAATCATCTAAGAAAATGAGGATAGGTTACAATGCTCTAGACTCATCAACAAGCAAAACAATTTACCCACTAGATGTTGGAACATGAGAAATCCTAACAGGAGACATAGAATTAGTGACCCTTTGGGTCATATAATTATCTCCACCACAAAAGTCGTAGAAAGAGCTCATCAAGCATCAATCCATACTAGGCACATAGACCAGCCAACTGCCCTCTGTGAAGTTCTTCTTCCTCGTGAACATAACACCCCCAGTGTAACATCCGTTGTTCTATAAACCTAGTAAAACTAAAAAATTTACCATAAAGTAATTTAACAAGGTAAAATGAGATAGAATTTTTTTTTCTTTTATTCATCATATAATCAAGCACTACAATATCAAGATTTCTTTTTTTACAAAATACAATAAACCCATATTGCCTTTTCATTTACAATGTTTAAAAATATAAAACCATTACATATACAAATTTGGAATAAATATTGCATCTGAATATCTGACATCTTTATCACAAGTCCTGGCATGTTTCCTGCTTAGAGAGAGAGCATCTTAGTGATTTACCTCCATCCACAGACCAGCAGTCTCCCACACTTCTTCCACATAGGAAGTGGCCATACCCTTCACTAGGAATATATACCTTCGGAGACCAGTGGTAATTTGCCTTTTCCGAGTACATAGTGTTGTATTCTACTCAACTCTATCAACCATATAACCCTAGATACCCTCTAGCTAAGTATGATTTCCGATAGGATGAGCAACCCGAATACAGTGAACTGACAATGCATGCAGAAAACAAATGCATTACTTTGGCCAAATTTTTTAATATCAATATCATTCATAATGAACGTAGTCATTGTGTTCACACACCCCTACTCGACTTGGATATTGCCATATTCTCATAGTTTTATTCTTATACCAATTCCTAATCATGTAATGGTTTAATCCATGAGTCATAATAATAATAATATCTTTAGACCTTAATAAGTCCCTTATGGCTAAACTATACAGTTGGTTCATAATCAGCTCTAGGTTATCCAATTGTCCCATGGCTAATTTAATAATGCTATATAACCTTATCTCTTTGCTAGGCAACCTAGATTCATAAATGACTTATGACTAATTCAACCAAAGAGTAAGAACATTATAGTTCTTTTAAATAATATTAACCCTTGTCCAATACCTTTACTAATGTAATAAAGTAAAACATACGCAATATGCCTTTCCTACAAGGTCTTCCCTTAGTAGAATAATACTATTCCATTGTATTGGATCTTCTCTAGAATAACGTGAATAATGAATACAATATATACATCATTGGATTCTCATAAGAACCTTATTTTATTTCTCATAGTAACTCTAAGTTATTCTCGTTTGATGTGTTACAATAGTTTTACTAAAGATTCCTATGAATCTAGTTTCCAAGAATGGATAACAATTTCCAATATATATATATATATATATATATAGTCTAAATAAGACAATATATTAAATCGCTATTATCTCAATACTATACAGCTCAATTTGATAGTATAATAACAAAGTTCATTCTTCTCTATAATACTTGAAAGTCCTATTGTTTTGTTAACTCACCATCATTCTATTGACCATTTACCAACTCAATCAAAGGATGATCTATTATCAATGTAAATGACAACTTAACCCATTTTATACCATGAAGAACATTCTATTCTTCATTTCAAGCATTGGATATAATAACGGTTTCTCATATATCTAAGTGGTCCAATTCATTAATTATATCATGTACTCACTAGTACTACCATAGTCGACTCTATAGTTGCATTCTATTTCTTGTTCAAATAGAGATAGAACGACTTAATTTTCTAAATAGATAACTGTGTCTCTTCCCTCGTTGACTCTACTAATTATCAACTGTCACACACATAATATAAATCAGGCGAACACATGCAGTCGCCACAAGACTATAATATAATTCCTAAGATATCCTATTCGATTTCCTTCATTGTTATCAAATAATCGATTGAGGAATACTTGAAAGTAATGGTTTCTTGTATTGACAGAGGTATGTAAATATTACATAGGCCGATGCCTTATTTGAGTGTACTTCCTCATGCCTCCAGTTATATCACTAATCCTCAATGCATTTTTGTTTTACTCTATTCCCTTAACATTCTCATCTTGTACTCTATTTCTATCTGTTTCTCTGCTACCGCTCAAAGTTGAGTCATTTCCCTCTTACTAAAGCGGATTGGGCATGACTCCTATAGAGTCGCCCTCCATTTGTCCCATAACTATAAATCAGTTGCAGCATTGATTGCATAATCACATTCTTAAGAGACTTAATCCAAACTGCAAATCAATTTCTTAGCAAAATGAACACATGTCGATAGAGATAGCCGCCTATAGGCTCATTCAGTTGGGCGGTTAAACTTATACAGTCATCCTAATTAGGATGAAGCCGATGCTCTTTAAAAAACAAAACTGATCTTTAATGATCATGTTATGAGTGGTTCAACTCACTTCTTTCACTAGTGAAGGCTTACTAATAAATAGCCTACGTTTTCATCACTACCTTTGATGCATTTAAGAAGTATTATCCTCTTACTATGTTAAGACATTTGTATATATTTGATTACATCAAATATACATATGGTTATAGTTTAATCAATACAATAATAATATTTAAATAAGGAAATACGAATAATGTGATTGGGTTGAGCTTGTCTCCCCATCACAATCCGTCGACATAATTCATGTATTCTTAACTTGATTATATCATCTTAATGTTAAGAATAGTTTATAATACATCAAGTAACTTAATAATAATATGACAACCATTTTATGACAATAACGTCATAATATTTACGTTAAATGTAAATAGTCATAAATCAAACTCAAATGACATCATTAACATTATTAATGACTAAGATGACTTAATACGACTTAGAAAGATTTGAAAACAATATCGACTACCTATCGATTAAGTTCAGAAGTAACCGACAAGACAAGGCTTACCTCTTACGACACATTGGTTCACATTTTCGTTATACACTTATAACTGAGTTTGGCAAATAAACCACTCGTAACTGAAGGTCTATATTTCTCTCCTGGAAAGATACTCTCTCTCTTTTCTCTGAGAGTCATCTGATAACCTGAAATCCTATTTCACTTGTCACCAAACAATATGTGATCAGTGCATCATTATTCAATTAATTCAACTAATAAATCAAATCTCGTAATACATATATTAAATTGATAATAACATAATCATTCCTATGATTTCAATAAATGACATTTAATAAAAACCATGTTTTTCCTTGAAATTAATCTAAACCTCACAACAAATTTACTTATGTCCATGTAAAAAAGTAAAAGTATAACAAGACAAAATTGGGGATGTAACATATCCTTCCCCTAAAGATTCATCGTCCTCGATGATATAAGGTATTAAAAAGTAACTAAAAACAAGTTCATTATTTTTGTGAGGGTAAAATGTCGAATCAATCAAATGAATTAAATAAGACTCAAACATCAACAGAATAGAGAAACAAAGAAGATTCAAATGAACAAAGCAATGAACAAACATAGCAAACCTCTTCCGTTTCGAAACTTCTGTTGTTCGCCTATCACGAATCGTCCTTTCGCAGATGAGATAAGCCCTCAGAGAGTGCAATCTTTTAAAGCTGTTTGAGGAAGTTGATGGTGAACGGCTATGGTGTGATATGCAATGAAGGTGAGCTCCAATGCAACAATGGTGATCTCAAGCTTGTAGATGACAAATGGGTGCCAAAGGCGCGCTGGTGATATTTCTGCAGAGTAACGATGTCAAAAGCCTGGATGATTAGAAGGGAGGGATGAAGCTTCATTTATAGACTCGGAGGAATAGGAATCAACGGTTGAGAGAAGATATGAAGATCAACGGCTGAGGATGGTTGAGGAATGTGCAACCAGTAGAAATGTGACAAGTGTCCCAGCTCCATCATGAAAGGTGGGATGTGATAAAACTGATTGGAGAGTTAACTCCATTGACTGAACAGTTAACAGAATTGACTGATCAGTTAGAAGAGTGGATTGTGGAACTGACTGGATTGATTGAGGATTTGACTCAACTGACAGGTTAGTTAACAGATTTGATTGATTGGTTAACTGACCTCTGATTGGAGAAGAAATAGGCCATGTGGGTGAGGGAAAATAAGGTAATTAAATATTAAATATATTTAATTACATGTGCAACCTGATGAGGTGGACAAGGTGAGGTGTAAAGGTGATGTGGAATTTTGAATTTAGAACTTTAGGATAGAGGAATTAGGCTTAATTAAATAATTTATGATTATTTAATTGTGAAGGACTTTTAGAAGAATTTTAATTAAATAAATGGAATTTATTTAATTATGGAACAGTGAATCGATTAAATAAATTTAGAATATTTATTTAATTAATAGAAGAATGGAATAAATATTTAGAATATTTATTTAGGATGAATCGTGTCATTTTTAGGCCTATACATTTTGCCCCTCTTTGATGCAATGCAGTTTACAGCGTTGCTTCAAAGAATACATAGTCTGATAGTGATACATGCCCCAGTTTGCCCCTGGTACAAGTTTAACGACAGGATGCCCCCTCGGGAGATTGGACGAGAAGAAGGCAGAAGGCGTGAGACGGACAATCTCACGATGAAGAAGGTTAAATTTGAAGAAAATGGGTGAAGAAAGAGTCGAATGATACGCGATGCAAGATGGAATGATGACACACACAAGCAAGCAAGCAAGTATACACAAATGACACAAGAACAAACAAGGTATTGCCCTTGTCAAGCGGTAAACCAATGATATACTGATAATGATATACGACAGTGTTGTCATGGCGGGGAACAATATATCCCTAGACCAACACGACAGGCGTGTTGTCATGGCAGGGAATGATAGATCCCTAGAGCAACATGAAGGATAGTGTCTGGTTTCAGGAAATGAAGCATGTCGTGTAAGACACGTGTATTGGTCTGATTTTGACAATGCAACATTCTGTATAAGACAATTGATTGATTAACTGATCGAATTGGTTTACGACCAGACAAGGATCAAGACCACTGATTGTGAGTGGATCATTTGTGCAAGATTGACTTGACTTGATTGGTATGGATTAAGGATGGACCTTGCATTTGGATCATTGCTCAGATTGACTGGACAAGGATGAAAGATATGATGATAGATAGAAATCTGATTGATAGAAGAAAGACTCGATAGAAAGATTCACAAGCTTTTATTTGTATTGATACTTTGCATTGTTGGATCTTTATTGCATGGGGTATGGTATGGATGTATAAATGGATATAGGATGGATGCTTTGCTATTGGAGTGCTTTATTTCATCATTGGGCATTTTTTTTTTTTTTTTGTGGTACTTTTCTGAAATGTTGTAAGTGAATACAAGCATCGAGGTATAATTGAACCGAGATGACCTGAGTACCACTTACATGGATTGTGATTTAGCAAGTTAATACAAGCATCTAGTCAAAATTGAATCTAGATGACCTGAGTACTTCTTGCGTTTCAACAAGCAAGGATTGCCCGCGATCCTGTAAGACCTTTGATGTCCTCGATGATCTTTTGCCGATCATGTCCTTAGACAAGGCTTCACATTACTAAAGTTTAAACCACAAACAACAAACAAAGAAAGTAATCATGCCCCCATCATAGCATCTCTAGCTTTTGGCATCCTTGAGTAGCATAGGAAGGTATGATAGCAAAAATCAAGACTCTGTAACTTAACCCTAGGCTCCAATCTACAAAGCATATTTGCGTTGATATGTGTTTATTTCTTGCCTTAATTTGCATAAAATCATTTAGAAGACCTTGGGTATTTGCTTTGCAGTGGATAGGTTAAGATGCTCATAGTCAAGATTTCTGCTTGAAGTGCGGGTGTTTGCTTGCATTTGCTTACTTGATGAGAAGGTTGCACAATCCTTATTGAGAAAACTGACCCTAAGGGACTGACCTAGTGCCTCGGGGGCTCATTGCTAAATGGCCTTGCCTACGTGACGACGCAGAGGCAACGTAGTTCGGGGTAAACCCTAATGGACCATGGATGGACTAGAAGAAAGACGACAAGAATGAAGACAAGAAAGGAGACGAATGGGACCTTGGGAGAGATGGAAGCCTCAGGGGCGCATTAGAATAATGGCCTTGCCTACTTGACGACGCAGAGGCAACGTAGTTCACGAACTTGGACCACGGACACTGACGAGAGACACTACACTAGGCTTTCATTGAGGAGACGGTATGGGACAAAACCTTGGTTGACAAGGCCACAAGGTGAGTATCAAGCCATGATAGGTAACTGTCAGGTGTTTATTGTGTGGTAGATATGGGTCGAATGAGGAAAATAGAGGGAGAATGGGCTCAAGGTGATTGGATTCCCAAAGATGGAGAATGCGGTTTGTCACAAGTAATGCCTGTTTACCAGGTTTTCATCACTTGCTTTTATTTGCACGAGAAGCTAGAAAGTAACATGACGCCTGATTGCCAGGTTTTCACCATGATACCTATCCAAGGCACCTGTTTGCCAGGTTTTCACCAAAGGACGATTTTTTTGTATGCTTTCTATTTTTTTTTTTTTGATTTTTTTTTTTTTTTTTTGTATTTTCTCTTTGTAACTTTTTTGATTTTTTTGATTTTTTTGACTTTATTGTGCCCCCCTTGCATTGGGGTTCTCCTAGGTATAGAACCGGCGAAGGTGCATGCTGTTGATTGGATCATCAAACAACTCACCTTCTGATGTGGCCAACTGATATGCCCCCGATCCGTAGACAGCTACAATTACATACGGCCCAATCCAGTTAGGCTCGAACTTACCTTTCTTTTCTCTGTCCTGCTGATTGCGAGGGTTCTCTCTTAGGATGAGGTCCCCAACCTTGAAGCATCTTGGTCTAACCTTGTGGTTGTAGCTTCTTGACATCATCTGTTGATAGGCTTTAAGATGGTCAAAAGCTTTTTGGCGCCTTTCCTCTAGCAGTTCTAGCTCTTGTAGTCTGGAGACTCTGTACTCTTCGTCTGATATGAGACCTTTCAACGACACCCGAAGGGATGGGAGTTCGACCTCAATGGGAAGGATGGCTTCGGAACCATAGACGAGGGCGTAGGGTGTAGCACCTGTGGGAGTGCGTATGTTGGTTCTATAGGCCCACAGAGCGGGATTGAGTTGGACGTGCCAATCGCGACCAGCTTCATTGACAGTCTTCTTTAGGATTTTCAGAATGGTTTTGTTCGATGCCTCAGCTTGGCCGTTGCCTTGGGGATAGTATGGAGTGGAGAAACGATGTTGGATTTTAAAACGCTCACAAAGTTCCTGGACATCCTGATTTTTGAAGGGTCTCCCATTATCCGTTATGATGGATGAAGGGATGCCATATCGGAAAATAATGTAATTCAGAATGAAAGAGGAAATTTGCTTTCCTGTGACGGTTGATAGGGGAACGGCTTCAATCCACTTTGTAAAGTACTCAGTGGCGGTTATGATGAATTTATGGCCGTTGGAAGAAGGCGGATGAATCTTTCCCACGAGGTCAAGTCCCCACTGGCAAAAGGGCCAGGGTGTCGTTAGAGGTCTCAACTCCTGAGTAGGTGCATGAATCAGGTTCCCATGTATCTGGCACTGTTTGCACGTTTTGATGAACTGATATGAATCCATTTCCATGTTGGGCTAGTAATAACCCAAACGCATGAGTTTCTTAGCTAAGGAAGGACCGCTGGAGTGTGTTCCGCAGATCCCTTCGTGCACGTCTCGCAAGGCAGTTACAGATTCTTCTGGTTCTAGACAACGGAGTAAAGTACCATCCAGACCACGTCGGTAAAGGGTATTGGCAATAATGGTGTAACGGGATGCCTGTCGGATGAAAGTTCGTTTTTGGTTGGAAGAGAGGTCCAAAGGAAGGATATTGTCCTTGAGGTAAGTGTAGGTCTTACTATACCAAGGTGAATCAGATCCTACTAGGTGGCAAATGGAATGGGTTTCGAGGAGATCATAAGCCAGTTGTCGAATTGTTTCTACTAAGAACTCATACCGTGACTCATGTTCAAGTATCTCAAGAAGAGAGGCTATGGTCGCCATTGCATCGACTGCTTTGTTCTCTATCCTGGGTATTTGCTCAAACGAGATGGTCCCAAAATGTGCTTTGAGGTCGTCGACCATCCGTTTGTATGGGATGAGCTTCTCATCTTTGGTTTGATACTCGTCGTTGACCTAGTTTATGACAAGCTGAGAATCACCGTAGACACATAGTGCTTGGATTTTCCACTCAGTGGCCATCTTGAGACCAATTACCAAAGCTTCATACTCCGCTATATTGTTAGTACATGGAAATAACAACCTGTAGGACTTTGGAATTGTGTCGCCTTGGGCAGTGATAAACAAGATACCTGCCCCCGATCCATGGTTGGTGTAAGACCCGTCGAAGTAGAGTTTCCAAGGAGATGTAGACAGAGTGAATAAAGACTCATCGGGGAACTCAAACTGCATTGGCGAAGTGTCCTGTAACGGTGCCTCAGCTAGTTGGTCAGCGATGATTTGCCCCTTGATGGCTTTTCTATCCACATACTCTATATCATATTCGCTAAGAAGCATGACCCATTTGGCTAGTCGACCCGTGAGAGCTGCTTTGCTGAGAAGATATTTTAGTGGGTCGATCTTGGCAATGAGTTTGACAGGATGTGCCAACATGTAGTGTCGGAGTTTTTGTGAAGCAAAAACCACCGCAAGGCATGAACGTTCCACCTGTGAGTACTGCAACTCATAGCCCACTAAGGTTCGACTGATGTAGTACATAGCTCTTTCCTTGTTCTCATAGTCTTGCTGCGCTAGGAGAGCCCCAAGAGCAGTAGGTGTAGCAGATATGTAGAGAATCAAAGGTTTTCCTTGGATCGGAGGCATGAGTATAGGAGGATTCATGAGGTACTCCTTGAGCTTGTTGAATGCCTCTTCGCACTGCTCATCCCATTTGAATGGAACGTTCTTATGTAGGAGATGGCTGAAAGGATGGCACTTGTCTGCCAGCTGTGAGATGAACCTGCGGATGGCCTGTAGCTTGCCCTGTAAGGATCTCAACTATGTTAGAGTTTTGGGCGGAGGCATGTCCATGATTGCTTTGACCTTGGCCGGGTCTACCTCTATGCCGTTTGCTGACACGATGAAGCCTAGCAGCTTGCCTGATGTGACCCCAAACACACATTTCTTCGGGTTCAGTTTTACTTGGAATTGATCCAACTGTTGGAAGACTTTTTCTAATGTGTCCAGGTGTGAGTCCCTGGTGAGTGATTTTGCCAAGATATCGTCAACATAATCTTCCATGGTCACATGCATCATGTCGTGGAATATGGTTGTCATGGCCCGCTGATATGTAGCACCTGCGTTTTTCAACCCAAATGGCATGACATTCCAGCAAAAGGTACCCCATGGACAAGTGAAAGCGGTTTTGTGCTGATCCTCTGGTGCTATTTTGATCTGGTTGTACCCTGAGAATCCATCCATTAGTGACAGCATTGTATGTCCTACCGTGAGGTCGACTATGATATCGATGTTAGGCAAGGGAAAGTCATCCTTGCGGCATGCTTTGTTTAAGTCTCTAAAATCGTTGCATAGTCGAACCCTACCATTTGGTTTAGACACTGGCATGATGTTTGATATCCATTCGGGGTAATCTATGGCTCTGATGAACCCCACGTCTAGCAATTTCTTGAGTTTTTCCTTGACCAGAAGGGCTATATGGGGATGCATCTTTCTCAGTTTTTGCTTTACGGGCTTCACCCCTGGATCCAATGGCAAGTGATGTAGGATCAGGTTTGGGTCCAAACCTGGCATGTCGGCGTATGACCAAGCAAAGCTGCCTCTCTTCTTTTTAAAGAATGGTACAAACCTGGTTTTCTCAGGCGGCGTGAGAGATTTTGCAAAGTGGATAATCTGAGGCTGCTCTTCGGTTCCAATGTTCACTGGCTCTATTGGCTCTACCACGATCTGTGACCTTTCTTGATACATATCACTTGGGAGGGTGTCAAGCAATCCATCGTCAGGTGCCACAGTTGGGTTTTCACCTTCAGATACGTCCTTTCTTTTTACTATTTTATGATCTGACACTGCCGCATGGCAGTTTTCACCGTCAGATCCCTTTTTGATCTTCACATTTTTGCGACTAGAAGGCTTGGCACCCTCCCCGAAGTAAGCTACAGTATTGAGTTCGATAGTGAAACTGGATTTATGATCTCCTTTTGGTAAGTAATCTCGAAGTCCCATATAGTCAATGTAGGCATCATCGTTTTGGAACATATCTAATTGGGGGGTTCCTTGCAGATCCCAGTCAATAAGCTCCGGGTGCAAGAGGGGAAGGGAGTCGGATGAAAGACTTGATTCATTGATAGTGTGGATGGAAATACTAGGAGCACAGGTGGGGGTAGTGTTCTGGGTGGTACTTTCTTCCAGGTTGTTTATCGCAATGGAATCTATACTTTCCTCGAAAGCCATAACCTCAGGGAGGGGCAAATCAGACTCCAGTGGTCTGTCCCGTTGCGTTTGTCTCTCATGATATGGGCTAAGAGTTTGGATGGTGTCAACCTCTTTGTCATCGTAGGAGTGCTCCGTTAGCTCATCCCACTCATACTCATTGGAATCATCCGAATCTGTGTCACTATCCTCTTGGAGTGTTTGAATTGTCTCTACTAGGTAGGCATTTTCTTTGGCTTTACCTTTGCCTTTGTATCCCAAGCCAGTGGTGTTTCTAGCTGAAGAGGAGGAAGAAGGTTGTATAGGTTCAATGATCCCTTCTTTTCTGAGGCCGATAGGGCCTTGTCCTTCATATCCCATCCTATGCAAGATGGTCTCACCTCGCCCATAGAGCTCTGTAGGAAGTCTGGGTGTATCTTGGGGTGTGTTTTCTTCTTCGGCATAAAGCCATTGCAAGAGATCTCGCTCCTCTGATTCATCGGATAGGGTCCCCCATTTTACAAAGGGGTTTGTGGGAGTTATAGGAGGAGTAGAGGGCTTTGGAAAATGCCTGGGTGGATGCTTGGGCTGGCCAAAGGAGCGAGGAGACAAGGGCATTTTTGCAAGGTTGAGGCTGTGCTCAATCTGGTATTCCCCCACGCCATTTTCTTTTATGGTGATTTTCATTGGTTTAGGCCGTGAGGAGGAAGCTTCAGCAGAATGGTCCTGTTGTGGGGTAGGGGAAATGTGGGCTCGATTGTTGGGTATGACACATTCAGGTTTTGCTTGGAAAGAATTGCAGTGTTGGTAGGGATCAGGGTCGCCTTGTATGGTGACCTACTTGCCATCGTGTGGGAACTTTATGCATTGATGGTAGGTGGAGGGAACAGCCTTCATGGCGTGGATCCATGGTCTCTTTAGTAGAATATTGTAAGCAAGCTCCCGATCAAGGACTTGGCACACCACATCTTTGATTATCGGTCCAACTTGAATAGGTAGGACAACCGTGCCTTTCGTGGTTCTCTCTTCCTCGTCGTAGGCCTTTATGGTAATCTTCCTTCGTGGATCAACTGCCTGTTCGGAGAACCCCAATGCAAGGACTAGCTTCAAAGTGCAAATATTCAAACCAGCACCCCCATCAATGAGAACCCTCTTGATGCGGTGCTTGTGTACGAATGCGACAATGTGTAGGGGAGTGTTGTGGGGTTGAGATACGGAAAGGTCATCTTGCTCAGTGAATGATATGGAAGGGGAGGATGTCAGATTGCCCACCATGGTTTGAAACTTTGCTTGGGCTAGGTTAGTGGGGACAGTAGTTTCCACTAAGGCTTTCTCAAGAATCTCCTTATGAGAAGGAGATAGACGCAAGAGCTCCAATATAGAAATGTGAGCTGGAGTTTTTTGCAATTGGTCGATGACATTATATGAGCGGGAGTTGGATGGAGAGGGTGATGACCTTGGAGGAGTGGTGTTGATCGTGACTCTACCACTGCGGGTAATTATACTACAACCAGTTCTGTTAGGTTTTGGTTGTTGGGTGGGGGATATGACGTTGACTTGCGGAACATGCTCAGAAATGCAGTTAATGGTGTACTCAAAGGGAACGCTTGCATAGTTAGCATTACTCGACCCACTGTTCTGGTTTGGCCTGTTGCGATTGTTGTCATTATTGTTATGGCCATTGGAGTTGTTGCCATTGTGACCATTGTTGTGGTTGTAACCATTGTTGTTGTTGTGACCGCTGTTGGGATTGTTGTTATACGGCCGGTTGTGGTTTAGGAGAGGATCCCGGTAGGCCACATGAGATTTATTGGAGGTATGCTGTTGTGTCCCTCCCTGATTCTGATCCAGTATATCTTGTATGACATTCTTGAGGCGGATACAATTGTTAGTCGTGTGCCCCCTTCCTCGATGATACTCGCAGTAGTCTGTGTCCTTCCAATAGGGAGGTTTGACGATAGGCTCATAGTCACTTGTTGGTGGTAGAGAAATTTCATTGTTAGCCAACAACTTTCTGAGGGCCGATTCTTGAGATTCTCCTAACAGTGTGAATTTCCTCCTTGGATTTGAATTGAACCAAGGTCTAGGTTCCCGAGGGGGTGGCTTGTTGAGTGCACCGTTATTTACTTCTTCCTTAAGAGTGAATATGGGTTGTTGTTTAGGGGCTGCCGCCTTGGCATCCACTACTCCATCGTTGACCACATTCTTGTTCTTGGTCCAAAACTTTGACTTGTCAGTTGTGTAATTGGAAGGAGGTGTGTCCTTGTAGAGCTTGAGAGTTCTTTTAGCGATCATAGCTTTCTCAATGAATAGCCCCATTTCAATGACTTTGGTGAATGAGGTAGGGCATTGTATCTGGATCTGATAGCTAAGATCGGGATTCAAATTGTGGACAAACATTTCCAATAGTTGTTTCTCAGGCATGTCGTAAGAACACTTACTAGCTAGCTGTCTCCATCGTTGTAAGAAGGTGGCGAAAGACTCACCACCTTTTTGTTTGGTGTTGCATAGGTCTAGCATAGATACTTCGTGTTCTATGTTGTAAGAGAAGTGCGTTATGAATTTATTGACAAGTTCATCAAAAGTTTTGATTCCCGGTGGGAGACGCGAGAACCACTCCATAGCTTGACCTCCTAAAGATCTTGGGAATAGTCTCATTAAGTAGGTCTCGTTGTGAGCTACTTCTAAACATGCTGCAGTGAATTCCCGGATATGATCTCTAGGGTCCCCCTTTCCTTTGTATTTGTCAAATTTCGGGATTCTGAACTGAAAGGGGAATGGTTTCATGACCAAACTTCTGTCAAAGGGGTATGGTGCTATATCTTCCAAGGAGTAGTTCTTGGAACTTGTGCCGATCTTAAGGGTGGAGATTTCTAGCTTTAGACTCTCAATTTGTTGCCTCACGTCCGCCATAGGAGCATTTTGGTCTATGGGTTGTTTTCCTCTCTCATTGGCCTGGGGGACCGTGTCATTTGTGTCCCTCTCACGTTCATTGTCTGCATTTTCCCTGATGGAGCTAATGTCAAAGTCTGCGGGGAGTTTGATTCCGAGACTAGCAAGATGATGGAAATATTTGGTGGGGTCCTCAAGGAGCACTTTCTCCACTAGGCGTTGGAATTTGCTATCTTGCATGTGTGCCACTAATTCTTCATGAGAAATTTCTTCATCATCATTGCGTGGTGGGGCGATGTGATCGGATGAGTCGGCCATTTCGATTAGCTTGTTGTACTGGGATCGAGTAAGAACCATGCAAGGTGGGGTGGGATGAAGTGGACTAGGATTAGAAATTTTGGCAAGGTGCCGACTAAGACTGTAATGAATGGGGTATCTAGGACAAGATTTGGACAAAGGGTTCTCTCGCTCAATGACTTCAGGTAAGACGGTTGACACAAGACTCTAGCCACTAGCAAGGGTAGTCGATACCAGTCTTACTGTGTAGGGCTTAGTCGTTCAACAAGACTACTAGCAAAAGGTACTGTGACCTACTAGGCTTACGTGAATTCACGAATGAAACGAAGAAGGACCTATGTCGAATCGGTATGGGATAGAATGACCTTGGGACAAGAGTGACTCGGACAGAAGGTGACTAGGACGACCGACGAAAGAGAGAGAATTGGGGGAAATGGATGAAAAATGACTGCAAGGTTGATTCTGACCTCAGAAAATGAAACTAGGCTGAAATGGGTACTCTGAATAGCTGACGAAAATTTCTCAAAAATAGGGCAGATGCTCACTGTCACACATGCGCAGAAACAGATGCGCAGCAAGAATAGGTAAATGCGCTGTAAGTCGCTGTAAAAGCGCAGCTCTGGTGAAGCACGTATGCGCAGTAACAGTGCGTAAATGCGCAGCAGAAAAGTATATGCGCAGCAAGTCGGTGTATAAGCGCAGCAAGTCGCTGTAAAAGTGCAGCCAAAAAGTGTATATGCGCAGCAAAAAGGTATGCATGCGCCGCCAGTCGGTGCAAAAGCGTAGCAAGTCGCTGTGTATGCGCCGCAGAAAAGTGTATATGCACAGTTCTGGTATTTTTTGCAAATTTTTTGGATTTTTCTCTGTTTTTGGTATTCTTTGGCTGGAAAAGGGTCTTCTTGATCTGATATTATGAATTAATATAGCAAGAAAACACAGCAAGCACAAAGAGTATTTTGTAGTTTTTCATTGTTTTTGTAGTTTTTCGACTCTATTTTGAACAAAAGCAAGCACAAAATCCTAGGCGAGAAATGGATTATAAGGGATTTGGGCCACTAAAACAAGAAGTATTTAATTCAGGCAACCGTTCAAGTGGTTACACATGCGGCGGCGCTACTCTCCGTTATGGAGTCTCCCAGCCTCAAAGGGTTACGCCTGAGAGGGTTTTGGGGGAGGTTGGCCGTCGGTGTAACATAACAGCACTCGTTGCAGGAGGTTTTCACCTCAAGCACAATTTATTTTAAGTGGCTCGGTAGGGCTTGGCGTTAGCCTGTTACCACTCAGGGTCATTCCCGCTTGGACAAGCGTGCATCCAAGGGCAGGCCCCTCCTAAAGGTTAAACAAATAGAATGACAAGTCTGGCACTCTGATCACCTAGAAGAGGGGAGAGCATAAGCCTGTTGTCATTCGCAAGCACAGAATACACTGATTAATCCACCCTAGTTAAAAGATAAAAACTAAATGGGCTAATCTACTCAAACAGAACTTTGAAGTGATTTCAGCAATATCGCAGTGGTTCAATTTTAAATCCCAGAAAGCAGTTGTGAGTTCAATTTTAAATCCACGTTGCACGAGATTGTTAACTTTGAAATTCAGGTCTCACGATATAGCAATGGTTCATTTTAACTTCAGAAAACAGTTGTGAGTTCAATTTTAAGTCCACGTTGCACGAGATTGTTAACTTTGAAATTCAGGTCTCACGATATAGCAATAGTTCATTTTAACTTTAGAAAACAGTTGTGAGTTCAATTTTAAGTCCACGTTGCACGAGATTGTTAACTTTGAAATTCAGGTCTCACGATATAGCAATGGTTCATTTTAACTTCAGAAAATAGTTGTGAGTTCAATTTTAAGTCTTAGATAGCAATAACTTGGAAGTTGTTTGCGATGCAAGCATGAAATAAACCAGTTACTTCCTCCCTAATTAAGACTAGATGAAGATTTGTAATGAACAACCATTTTACTCTTTCCCAGAAAATGAAATGTGAGCTAGTTAGATGCAACTACATGTAACTAAACCGGAGCCTATCCTGCAAAACCGCTCCAGCAAACACCTGCAAAAGGGTTAGCGTTAGCAAAATCCTCTAGAAAAGTACTAAAATCTGAGCCAGTTACAAATGCGCAGCTTCAGTGATCAGATGCGTAGAAGTGATCAACAGAAGCGCAACATTAACGAATGCGGCGTAGTTTTGAACGTATGCGCCATTAAAATGAATAAATGCACAGCAACAATCTTCAGAAGCGCCGTAACAGTCAACAGATGCGCAGTTATAACAGAAGCACCGTAACAGTCTGTAAAAGCGCAGTAAGAATACACAGATACGCAGAAAGGATAAATGCGCCGGAACAGTCTTTATATGCGCCGTGGAAATGAACAGATGCGCCGAAAGAACCTGTGCGTGACTCTGCGTGACCTGTACGGAACCTGCCTTCAAAAAAGCTCAAAAATGGTGAAATAAAGGGGCAACGGCCCCACGGTGGGTGCCAAAAATGTGAGGGTAAAATGTCGAATCAATCAAATGAATTAAATAAGACCCAAACATCAACAAAATAGAGAAACAAAGAAGATTCAAATGAACAAAGCAATGAACAAACACAGCAAACCTCTTCCGTTTCGAAACTTCTGTTGTTCGCCTATCACGAATCGTCCTTTCGCAGATGAGATAAGCCCTCAGAGAGTGCAATCTTTTAAAGCTGTTTGAGGAAGTCGATGGTGAACGGCTATGGTGTGATATGCAATGAAGGTGAGCTCCAATGCAACAATGGTGATCTCAAGCTTGTAGATGACAAATGGGTGCCAAAGGCGCGCTGGTGATATTTCTGCAGAGTAACGATGTCAAAAGCCTGGATGATTAGAAGGGAGGGATGAAGCTTCATTTATAGACTCGGAGGAATAGGAATCAACGGTTGAGAGAAGATATGAAGATCAACGGCTGAGGATGGTTGAGGAATGTGCAACTAGTAGAAATGTGACAAGTGTCCCAGCTCCATCATGAAAGGTGGGATGTGACAAAACTGATTGGAGAGTTAACTCCATTGACTGAACAGTTAACAGAATTGACTGATCAGTTAGAAGAGTGGATTGTGGAACTGACTGGATTGATTGAGGATTTGACTCAACTGACAGGTTAGTTAACAGATTTGATTGATTGGTTAACTGACCTCTGATTGGAGAAGAAATAGGCCATGTGGGTGAGGGAAAATAAGGTAATTAAATATTAAATATATTTAATTACATGTGCAACTTGATGAGGTGGACAAGGTGAGGTGTAAAGGTGATGTGGAATTTTGAATTTAGAACTTTAGGATAGAGGAATTAGGCTTAATTAAATAATTTATGATTATTTAATTGTGAAGGACTTTTAGAAGAATTTTAATTAAATAAATGGAATTTATTTAATTATGGAACAGTGAATCGATTAAATAAATTTAGAATATTTATTTAATTAATAGAAGAATGGAATAAATATTTAGAATATTTATTTAGGATGAATCGTGTCATTTTTAGGCCTATACATTTTGCCCCTCTTTGATGCAATGCAGTTTACAGCGTTGCTTCAAAGAATACATAGTCTGATAGTGATACATGCCCCAGTTTGCCCCTGGTACAAGTTTAACGACAGGATGCCCCCTCGGGAGATTGGACGAGAAGAAGGCAGAAGGCGTGAGACGGACAATCTCACGATGAAGAAGGTTAAATTTGAAGAAAATGGGTGAAGAAAGAGTCGAATGATACGCGATGCAAGATGGAATGATGACACACACAAGCAAGCAAGCAAGTATACACAAATGACACAAGAACAAACAAGGTATTGCCCTTGTCAAGCAGTAAACCAATGATATACTGATAATGATATACGACATTGTTGTCATGGCGGGGAACAATATATCCCTAGACCAACACGACAGGCGTGTTGTCATGGCGGGGAATGATAGATCCCTAGAGCAACATGAAGGATAGTGTCTGGTTTCAGGAAATGAAGCATGTCGTGTAAGACGCGTGTATTGGTCTGATTTCGACAATGCAACATTCTGTATAAGACAATTGATTGATTAACTGATCGAATTGGTTTACGACCAGACAAGGATCAAGACCACTGATTGTGAGTGGATCATTTGTGCAAGATTGACCTGACTTAATTGGTATGGATTAAGGATGGACCTTGCATTTGGATCATTGCTCAGATTGACTGGACAAGGATGAAAGATATGATGATAGATAGAAATCTGATTGATAGAAGAAAGACTCGATAGAAAGATTCACAAGCTTTTATTTGTATTGATACTCTGCATTGTTGGATCTTTATTGCATGGGGTATGGTATGGATGTATAAATGGATATAGGATGGATGCTTTGCTATTGGAGTGCTTTATTTCATCATTGGGCATTTTTTTTTTTTTTTTTGTGGTACTTTTCTGAAATGTTGTAAGTGAATACAAGCATCGAGGTATAATTGAACCGAGATGACTTGAGTACCACTTACATGGATTGTGATTTAGCAAGTTAATACAAGCATCTAGTCAAAATTGAATCTAGATGACCTGAGTACTTCTTGTGTTTCAACAAGCAAGGATTGCCCCCGATCCTGTAAGACCTTTGAAGTCCTCGATGATCTTTTGCCAATCATGTCCTTAGACAAGGCTTCACATTACTAAAGTTTAATCCAAAAATGTGAGGGTAAACTGTCGAATCAATCAAATGAATTAAATAAGACCCAAACATCAACAGAATAGAGAAACAAAGAAGATTCAAGTAAACAAAGCAATGAACAAACACAGCAAACCTCTTCTGTTTCGAAACTTTTGTTGTTCGCCTATCACGAATCGTCCTTTCGCAGATGAGATAAGCCCTCAGAGAGTGCAATCTTTTAAAGCTGTTTGAGGAAGTCGATGGTGAACGGCTATGGTGTGATATGCAATGAAGGTGAGCTCCAATGCAACAATGGTGATCTCAAGCTTGTAGATGACAAATGGGTGCCAAAGGCGCGCTGGTGATATTTCTGCAGAGTAACGATGTCAAAAGCCTGGATGATTAGAAGGGAGGGATGAAGCTTCATTTATAGACTCAGAGGAATAGGAATCAACGGTTGAGAGAAGATATGAAGATCAACGGCTGAGGATGGTTGAGGAATGTGCAACCAGTAGAAATGTGACAAGTGTCCCAGCTCCATCATGAAAGGTGGGATGTGACAAAACTGATTGGAGAGTTAACTCCATTGACTGAACAGTTAACAGAATTGACTGATCAGTTAGAAGAGTGGATTGTGGAACTGACTGGATTGATTGAGGATTTGACTCAACTGACAGGTTAGTTAACAGATTTGATTGATTGGTTAACTGACCTCTGATTGGAGAAGAAATAGGCCATGTGGGTGAGGGAAAATAAGGTAATTGAATATTACATATATTTAATTACATGTGCAACCTGATGAGGTGGACAAGGTGAGGTGTAAAGGTGATGTGGAATTTTGAATTTAGAACTTTAGGATAGAGGAATTAGGCTTAATTAAATAATTTATGATTATTTAATTGTGAAGGACTTTTAGAAGAATTTTAATTAAATAAATGGAATTTATTTAATTATGGAACAGTGAATCGATTAAATAAATTTAGAATATTTATTTAATTAATAGAAGAATGGAATAAATATTTAGAATATTTATTTAGCATGAATCGTGTCATTTTTAGGCCTATACATTTTGCCCCTCTTTGATGCAATGCAGTTTACAGCGTTACTTCAAAGAATACATAGTCTGATAGTGATACATGCCCCAGTTTGCCCCTGGTAAAATGTCGAATCAATCAAATGAATTAAATAAGACCCAAACATCAACATAATAGAGAAACAAAGAAGATTCAAATGAACAAAGCAATGAACAAACACAGCAAACCTCTTCCGTTTCGAAACTTCTGTTGTTCGCCTATCATGAATCGTCCTTTCGCAGATGAGATAAGCCCTCAGAGAGTGCAATCTTTTAAAGCTGTTTGAGGAAGTCGATGGTGAACGGCTATGGTGTGATATGCAATGAAGGTGAGCTCCAATGCAACAATGGTGATCTCAAGCTTGTAGATGACAAATGGGTGCCAAAGGCGCGCTGGTGATATTTCTGCAGAGTAATGATGTCAAAACCCTAGATGATTAGAAGGGAGGGATGAAGCTTCATTTATAGACTCGGAGGAATAAGAATCAATGGTTGAGAGAAGATATGAAGATCAACGGCTGAGGATGGTTGAGGAATGTGCAACCAGTAGAAATGTGACAAGTGTCCCAGCTCCATCATGAAAGGTGGGATGTGACAAAACTGATTGGAGTGTTAACTCCATTGACTGAATAGTTAACAGAATTGACTGATCAGTTAGAAGAGTGGATTGTGGAACTGACTGGATTGATTGAGGATTTGACTCAACTGACAGGTTAGTTAACAGATTTGATTGATTGGTTAACTGACCTCTTATTGGAGAAGAAATAGGCCATGTGGGTGAGGGAAAATAAGGTAATTAAATATTAAATATATTTAATTACATGTGCCTGATGAGGTGGACAAGGTGAGGTGTAAAGGTGATGTGGAATTTTGAATTTAGAACTTTAGGATAGAGGAATTAGGCTTAATTAAATAATTTATGATTATTTAATTGTGAAGGACTTTTAGAAGAATTTTAATTAAATAAATGGAATTTATTTAATTATGGAATAGTGAATCGATTAAATAAATTTAGAATATTTATTTAATTAATAGAAGAATGGAATAAATATTTAGAATATTTATTTAGGATGAATCGTGTCATTTTTAGGCCTATACATTTTGCCCATTTTTGATGCAATGCAGTTTACAGCGTTGCTTCAAAGAATACATAGTCTGATAGTGATACATGCCAGGTTTGGACCCAAACTTGATCCTACATCACTTGCCATTGGATCCAGGGGTGAAGCCCGTAAAGCAAAAACTGAGAAAGATGCATCCCCATATAGCCCTTCTGGTCAAGGAAGAACTCAAGAAATTGCTAGACGTGGGGTTCATCAGAGCCATAGATTACCCCGAATGGATATCAAACATCGTGCCAGTGTCTAAACCAGATGGCAGGGTTCGACTATGCAACGATTTTAGAGACTTAAACAAAGCATGCCGCAAACTTAAATCAATGACTTCAGGTAAGACGGTTGACACAAGACTCTAGCCACTAGCAAGGGTAGTCGATACCAGTCTTACTGTGTAGGGCTTAGTCGTTCAACAAGACTACTAGCAAAAGGTACTGTGACCTACTAGGCTTACGTGAATTCACGAATGAAACGAAGAAGGACCTATGTCAAATCGGTATGGGATAGAATGACCTTGGGACAAGAGTGACTCGGACAGAAGGTGACTGGGACGACCGACGAAAGAGAGAGAATTGGGGGAAATGGATGAAAAATGACTGCAAGGTTGATTCTGACCTCAGAAAATGAAACTAGGCTGAAATGGGTACTCTGAACAGCTGACAAAAATTTCTCAAAAATAGGGCAGATGCTCACTGTCACACATGCGCAGAAATAGATGCGCAACAAGAATAGGTAAATGCGCCGTAAGTCGCTGTAAAAGCGCAGCTCTGGTGAAGAACTTATGCGCAGTAACAGTGCGTAAATGCGCAGCAGAAAAGTATATGCGCAGCAAGTCGGTGTATAAGCGCAGCAAGTCGCTGTAAAAGTGCAGCCAAAAAGTGTATATGCGCAGCAGAAAGGTATGCATGCGCCGCCAGTCGGTGCAAAAGCGCAACAAGTCACTGTGTATGCGCCGCAGAAAAGTGTATATGTGCAGTTCTGGTATTTTTTGCAAATTTTTTGGATTTCGCAAGCACAGAATACACTGATTAATCCACCCTAGTTAAAAGATAAAAACTAAATGGGCTAAGCTACTCAAACAGAACTTTGAAGTGATTTCAACAATATTGCAGTGGTTCAATTTTAAATCCCAGAAAGCAGTTGTGAGTTCAATTTTAAATCCACGTTGCACGAGATTGTTAACTTTGAAATTCAGGTCTCATGATATAGCAATGGTTCATTTTAACTTCAGAAAGCAGTTGTGAGTTCAATTTTAAGTCTGCGTTGCACGAGATTGTTAACTTTGAAATTCAGGTCTCACGATATAGCAATGGTTCATTTTAACTGCAAGATCAGTGATGAGTTCAATTTTAAATCTTTAGATAGCAATAACTTGGAAGTTGTTTGCAATGCAAGCATGAAATAAACCAGTTACTTCCTCCCTAATTAAGACTAGATGAAGATTTGTAATGAACAACCATTTTACTCTTTCCCAGAAAATGAAATGTGAGCTAGTTAGATGCAACTACATGTAACTGAACCCGAGCCTATCCTACAAAACTGCTCCAGCAAACACCTGCAAAAGGGTTAGCGTTAGCAAAATCCTCTAGAAAAGTACTAAAACCTGAGCCAGTTACAAATGCGCAGCTTCAGTGATCAGATGCGCAGAAGTGATCAACAGAAGCGCAGAATTAACGAATACGCCGTAGTTTTGAACGTATGCGCCGTTAAAATGAATAAATCTGCAGTTTTAATGTATGCACAGTAACAATCTTCAGAAGCGCCGTAACAGTCAACAGATGCGCAGTTATAACAGATGCGCAGCAACAGTCTATGAAAGCGCAGTAACGGTCAACAAATGCGCAGTTTTAACAAAAGCGCCGTAACAGTCTGTAAAAGCGCAGCAAGAATACACAGATGCGCAGGATTTTCAAAAGCGCCGTAACAGTCTTCAAAAGCACCGTAAAAATGAATAGATGTGCCGAACTAATCTGTGCGTGACTTTGCGGGACCTGTACAGAACCTGCCTTCAAAAAAGCTCAAAAATGGTGAAATAAAGGGGCAACGGCCCCACGGTGGGCGCCAAAAAATGGAAGAATGGAATAAATAGAAGAATGACAATAGGCTTATGGTCTCCCCTCTTCTAGGTGATCAGAGTGCCAGACTTGTCATTCTATTTGTTTAACCTTTAGGAGGGGCCTGCCCTTGGATGCACGCTTGTCCAAGCGGGAATGACCCTGAGTGGTAACAGGCTAACGCCAAGCCCTACCGAGCCACTTAAAATAAATTGTGCTTGAGGTGAAAACCTCTTGCAATGAGTGCTGTTATGTTACACCGACGGCCAACCTCCCCCAAAACCCTCTCAGGCGTAACCCTTTGAGGCTGGGAGACTCCATAACAGAGAGTAGCGCCGCCGCACGTGTAACCACTTGAACGGTTGCCCGAATTAAATACTTCTTGTTTTAGTGGCCCAAATCCCTTATAATCCATTTCTCGCCTAGGATTTTGTGCTTGCTTTTGTTCAAAATAGAGTCAAAAAACTACAAAAACAATGGAAAACTACAAAACATTCTTTGTGCTTGCCGTGTTTTCTTGCTAAATTAATTCATAATATCAGATCAAGGAGACCTTTTTCCAGCCAAAGAATACCAAAAACAGAGAAAAATCCAAAAAATTTGCAAAAAATACCAGAACTGCGCATATACACTTTTCTGCCGTGCATATACAGCGACTTGCTGCGCTTTTGTACCGACTGGCTGCGCATACATACCTTTCTGCTGCGCATATACACTTTTTGGCTGCGCTTTTACAGCGACTTGCTGCGCATATACACCGACTTGCTGCGCATTTACTTTTTTGCTGCGCATTTACACACTGTTACTGCGCATACATGCTTCACCAGAGCTGCGCTTTTACAGCGACTTACGGCGCATTTACCTATTCTTGCTGCGCATCTGTTTATGCGCATGTGTGACAGTGAGCATTTGCCCTATTTTTGAGAAATTTTCGTCAGCTGTTCAGAGTACCCATTTCAGCCTAGTTTCATTTTTCGAGGTCAGAATCAACCTTGCAGTCAAATTTTCATCCATTTCACCCAATTCTCTCTCTTTTGTGGGTGCCAAAAATGTGAGGGTAAAATGTCGAATCAATCAAATGAATTAAATAAGACCCAAACATCAACAAAATAGAGAAACAAAGAAGATTCAAATGAACAAAGCAATGAACAAACACAGCAAACCTCTTCCGTTTCGAAACTTCTGTTGTTCGCCTATCATGAATCGTCCTTTTCGCAGATGAGATGAGCCCTCAGAGAGTGCAATCTTTTAAAGCTATTTGAGGAAGTCGATGGTGAACGGCTATGGTGTGATATGCAATGAAGGTGAGCTCCAATGCAACAATGGTGATCTCAAGCTTGTAGATGACAAATGGGTGCCAAAGGCGCGCTGGTGATATTTCTGCAGAGTAACGATGTCAAAAGCCTGGATGATTAGAATGGAAGAATGAAGCTTCATTTATAGACTCGGAGGAATGGGAATCAACGGTTGAGAGAAGATATGAAGATCAACGACTGAGGATGGTTGAGGAATGTGCAACCAGTGGAAACGTGCCAAGTGTCCCAGCTCCATCATGAAAGGTGGGATGTGACAAAACTGATTGGAGAGTTAACTCCATTGACTGGTCTGTTAACAGAATTGACTGGTCAGTTAGAAGAGTGGATTGTGGAACTGACTGGATTGATTGAGGATTTGACTCAACTGACAGGTTAGTTAACAGATTTGATTGATTGGTTAACTAACTTCTGATTTGAGAAGAAATAGGCCATGTGGGTGAGAGAAAAATAGGTAATTAAATATTAAATATATTTAATTACATGTGCAACTTGATGATGTGGACAAGGTGAGGTGGAACGTTCATGCCTTGCGGTGGTTTTTGCTTCACAAAAACTCTGACACTACATGTTGGCACATCCTATCATCATAACTTGTACCAAGGGCAAACTGGGGCATGTATCACTATCAGACTATCGACTTCTTTGAAGCAACGCTGTAAACTGCATTGCATCAAAGAGGGGCAAAATGTATACGTCTAAAAATGACACAAATCATCCTAAATAAATATTCTAAATATTTATTCCATTCTTCTACCAATTAAATAAATATTCTAAATTTATTTAATCAATTCGCTATCCCATAATTAAATAAATTCTATTTATTTAATTAAAATTCTTCTATTTGTCCTTCACAATTAAATAATCATAAATTATTTAATTAAGCCTAATTCCTCTATCTTTAAGTTCTAAATTCAAAATTCCACATCACCTTTTCCACCTCACCTTGTCCACATCATCAAGTTGCACATGTAATTAAATATATTTAATATTTAATTACCTATTTTTCTCTCACCCACATGGCCTATTTCTTCTCAAATCAGAAGTTAGTTAACCAATCAATCAAATCTGTTAACTAACCTGTCAGTTGAGTCAAATCCTCAATCAATCCAGTCAGTTCCACAATCCACTCTTCTAACTGACCAGTCAATTCTGTTAACAGACCAGTCAATGGAGTTAACTCTCCAATCAGTTTTGTCACATCCCACCTTTCATGATGGAGCTGGGACACTTGGCACGTTTCCACCGGTTGCACATTCCTCAACCATCCTCAGTCGTTGATCTTCATATCTTCTCTCAACCGTTGATTCCTATTCCTCCGAGTCTATAAATGAAGCTTCATTCTTCCATTCTAATCATCCAAGCTTTTGACATCGTTACTCTGCAGAAATATCACCAGCGCGCCTTTGGCACCCATTTGTCATCTACAAGCTTGAGATCACCATTGTTGCATTGGAGCTCACCTTCATTGCATATCACACCATAGCCGTTCACCATCGACTTCCTCAAACAACTTTAAAAGATTGCACTCTCTGAGGGCTCATCTCATCTACGAAAGGACGATTCGTGATAGGCGAACAACAGAAGTTTCGAAACGGAAGAGGTTTGCTGTGTTTGTTCATTGCTTTGTTCATTTGAATCTTCTTTGTTTCTCTATTCTGTTGATGTTTGGGTCTTATTTAATTCATTTGATTGATTCGACATTTTACCCTCACATTTTTGGCGCCCACCGTTAGGCGCCAAAAATGTGAGGGTAAAATGTTGAATCAATCAAATGAATTAAATAAGACCCAAACATCAACAGAATAGAGAAACAAAGAAGATTCAAGTAAACAAAGCAATGAACAAACACAGCAAACCTCTTCTGTTTCGAAACTTCTATTGTTCGCCTATCACGAATCGTCCTTTCGCAGATGAGATGAGCCCTCAGAGAGTGCAATCTTTTAAAGTTGTTTGAGAAAGTCGATGGTGAACAGCTATGGTGTGATATGCAATGAAGGTGAGCTCCAATGCAACAATGGTGATCTCAAGCTTGTGGATGACAAATGGGTGCCAAAGGCGCGCTGGTGATATTTCTGCAGAGTAACGATGTCAAAAGCCTGGATGATTAGAATGGAAGAATGAAGCTTCATTTATAGACTCAGAGGAATAGGAATCAACGGTTGAGAGAAGATATGAAGATCAACGACTGAGGATGGTTGAGGAATGTGCAACCAGTAGAAATGTGACAAGTGTCCCAGCTCCATCATGAAAGGTGGGATGTGACAAAACTGATTGGAGAGTTAACTCCATTGATTGGTCTGTTAACAGAATTGACTGGTTAGTTAGAAGAGTGGATTGTGGAACTGACTGGATTGATTGAGGAAAGTGACACAGATTCTGATGAGTCGAATGAGTATGAGTGGGACGAGCTAACAGAGCACTCCTACGATAACAAGGAGATCGACACCATCCAAACTCTTAGCCCATATCATGAGAGACAAACGCAACGGGACAGACCACTGGAGTCTGATTTGCCCCTCCCTAAGGTTATGGCTTTCGAGGAAAGTATAGATTCCATTGCGATAAACAACCTGGAAGAAATTACCACCCAGAACACTACCCCCACCTGTGCTCCTAGTATTTCCATCCACACTATCAACGAATCAGGTCTTTCATCCGACTCCCTTCCCCTCTTACATCCTGAGCTTATTGACTAGGATCTGCAAGGACCTATGCTACTCAAGGATGCCAAAAGCTAGAGATGCTATGATGGGGGCATGATTACTTTCTTTGTTTGTTGTTTGTGGATTAAACTTTAGTAATGTGAAGCCTTGTCTAAGGACATGATCGGCAAAAGATCATCGAGGACATCAAAGGTCTTACAGGAACGGGGGCAATCCTTGCTTGTTGAAACGCAAGAGGTACTCAGGTCATCTAGATTCAAATTTTGACTAGATGCTTGTATTAACTTGCTAAATCACAATCCATGTAAGCGATACTCAGGTCATCTCGGTTCAATTATACCTAGATGCTTGTATTCACTTACAACATTTCAGAAAAGTACCACCAAAAAAAAAAATGCCCAATGATGAAATAAAGCACTCCAATAGCAAAGCATCCATCCTATTTCCATTTATACATCCATACCATACCCCATGCAATAAAGATCCAACAATGCAGAGTATCAATACAAATAAAAGCTTGTGAGTCCTTCTATCGAGTCTTTCTTCTATCAATCAGATTTCTATCTATCATCATATCTTTCATCCTTGTCCAGTCAATCTGAGCAATGATCCAAATGCAAGGTCCATCCTTAATCCATACCAATCAAGTCAAGTCAATCTTGCACAAATGATCCACTCACAATCAGTGGTCTTGATCCTTGTCTGGTCGTAAACCAATTCGATCAGTTAGTCAATCAATTGTCTTATACAGGATGTTGCATTGTCGAAATCAGACCAATACACGCGTCTTACACGACATGCTTCATTTCCTGAAACCAGACACTATCCTTCATGTTGCTCTAGGGATCTATCATTCCCCGCCATGACAACACGCCTGCCGTGTTGGTCTAGGGATATATTGTTCCCCACCATGACAACACTGTTGTATATCACCTCAAGCACAATTTATTTTAAGTGGCTCGGTAGGGCTTGGCGTTAGCCTGTTACCACTCAGGGTCGTTCCCGCTTGGACAAGCGTGCATCCAAGGGCAGGCCCCTCCTAAAGGTTAAACAAATAGAATGACAAGTCTGGCACTCTGATCACCCAGAAGAGGGGAGAGCATAAGCCTATTGTCATTCGCAAGCACAGAATACACTGATTGATGGCTATATTTAGAATATTTATTTAATTAATAGAAGAATGGAATAAATATTTAGAATATTTATTTAGGATGAATCGTGTCATTTTTAGGCCTATACAATTTTAACTGGTAACATTTTTAAATAAATGAGGAAATTTTTGATAAATTTCATGGTAGTCCTCCCATGTAGCATTTTCCTCAGCATACTGGTCCCATTGGACCTTGCATTGCAAGACCTCTCTATTACACAAGTGGAGCTTGTGCATTTCTAACACCTTGAGTGGCTTGATCGTGACCACCCCTGGGTCTTGTATCTGTAAAGAATTCCAAGTCAAAATATAATTATTACCTGCAATATATTTCTTCAAATAAGACACATGAAAAACATTGTGCATTCTAGATAAGGCTGGTGGTAGGGCAACTCTGTAGGCAACCGGATTGACTACTTCAAGCACTTCAAAGTTGAGGGGCCAACTTAGAAGACTTCCCAAACTTAATAGAATACTTCTGAGGTTTAACCCTCAAAAGAACTTTTTCTCCAACAGAAAATTTCCTTGGAACACGTTTTGCATCCGCATAGCTCTTTTGCCTTTCATTGGCTTCTGCCAATCTTTTTCTGATTAGCTTAACTTTCTCTTTCATTTCAGCTAGCATTTTTGGTCTGATGCTGATCCTATCCTCTAGCTTATCCCAGCTTATAAGAGCTTGACATCTTCTTCCATACAATGCTTCAAATGGTGCCATCTTAATAATAGAATGATAGGAATTATTGTAAGCAAATTCCACAAGTGGTAAGTATTCTTCCCACCTATATTCCCGATCCATGCAATACATACACAATAAATCTTCCAAGACTTGGTTAACTCTCTTAGTTTGTCCATCAGTTCGGGATGGTAAGATGTACTCACATTAAGTTTAGTCCCTAGCGCAGAAAACAAAGTTTGCCAAAACCTTGATGTTACACGTACATCTCTATCTGAGATAATATTTTCAGGGAAGCCATGCAATCTAAACACTTCTTGCACAAATTTACGAGCTAACACAGGTGCTCCATTAGTTAAATTTCCTGGTATAAAAAGTGCTACTTTTGTGAGTTTATCAACCACCACTAAAATGGCATCATGTCTATTCCTTGACATAGGAAGTCCTTGAACAAAGTCCATGCTAATAACTTGCCATTTCCACTCTGGCACGTCATGTGGATACAACAATCCTATGGGATGATGATGCTCTGCTTTTACCCTTTAGCATTCTAAACAACTTGCTACAAATCTTGCAGCATCATTCTTCATTCCTTTCCATAAATAAAGAGGTTTAACATCCTCTAGAAGTTTGGTCACTCCTGGATGTCCTAAATACGGCGCTGTATGAACTTCTTTCCATACTAAATCCCTTAATCCAGCTAAATTAGGTACATAAATTCTATCTTTATACCTCAATAGTCCATCTGACTCAAACAGAAAACCATCATATCTTGAATCTTTAGGATTATCTTTTAGAGCCTACTTAACCTGCTCATAAACTCATCACTTGACAAATTTTGCAATACCAAATCCTTGAAATTTCTACGAATATAAATAATAGAAGCTATATGTCTTCTATGACTCAAAGCATCAGCTACTCTATTCTCTTTTCCTTTGATGTAGTTTATCTCAAAGTTGTAGTCAAATATCAATTCTAACCATCTCCTTTGTCGAGCATTCAAATGCATTTGTGAGAAAATATACTTAAGACTTTGATGGTCTAATTTAAGTACAAAAGTCTTTCCCAACATATAATGTCTCCACATTTGTAAGGCATGAGTTACTGCTGCCAATTCCAGATCATGCGGTGCATAATTTTTCTCATAGGATTTCAATTTCCTTGACTCATTAGCTATGATTCTTCCTTCTTGCATAAGCACTCCTAATCCTTCTCCTGAGGCATCTGTAATTACCTCAAATTGTCCTTTGGGGTTAGGAACTTTCAAGATTGGAGCTGAAGTTAACTTTTCCTTTAAGAGATCAAATGCTTCCTGACATTTGTCTGTCCATTCAAATCTCTTTCCTTTCCTATGCAAGGAAGTAATTTGACTAGAAATGCTAGAAAAATTTAAAACAAACTTTCTATAATAGCCTGCCAGGCCCATGAAACTACGCACCTCATGCACATTTGTTGGTACAGACCAATCCAGAATAGCTGTGATTTTTGCAGGATCAACAAATATTCCATTAGATGATATAATATGACCTAGGTATTGAACCTCCTTCTGAAAGAATGTGCACTTAGATAGCTTCCCATATAACTTATGTTCTCTTAACCTTTGCAGAACTATTTGCAGGTGCCGATGATGTTCTTCCTCATTCTTAGAATAAATGAGTATATCATCCAGAAAGACTAAAACAAATTTATCCAAACAATCTCTGAATATACTATTCATGAGATTCATGAATGCGACAGGTGCATTTGTCAAACCAAATGGCAACATAGTAAACTCATAATGTCCATATCTAGTTCTAAAAGTTGTCTTATGAATATCTTCATCTTTCAGTCTTAACTGATGATATCCTGATCGCAAATCAATATTTGAAAACACAACAGCTTCATGCATCTGATAAAAAAGATCATCAATATGTGGCAAAGGATATTTGTTCTTTATTGTTGCTGTATTAAGCATATGATAATCTATACACAAACAAAGGGTTCCATCCTTCTTCTTAACAAAAATTATTAGAGCACCCCAAGGTGAGACACTGGGTCTGATTAAACCTTTTTCCAACAATTCTTGTAATTATGCTTTCAGTTCCATTAACTCCGTTATTGTCATATGGTAGGGTGCTTTTGATATTGGCTCAGATCTTGGTTTAATGTCAATAGCAAAATTAAAAACCCTTTTGGGAGGCAATCCTAGTAGTTCTTCTGGAAACACATCTTGAAATTCTCGAAGAAAAGGATACTTTTCCCCAAAAGATAAACTAAGGTTTTCTACCCCTTCCTCCACTTGTTCCATTTTAATTGCAAACAACTAACAACCTTTCCTTCTGGCCCTTTTTAATTGTTTGGCAGAGATAGTTCTGATTTTAACTTCTCTTTGAATTCCTTGGAATTGGGTCAAATTTCCCAAATCATCTAAGCATTCAACTATTTTTGAGAAACAGTCAACCTTAGCTCTATGTTTCCATAACCAATTCATTCCTAGGATCACATCATAGGAACCTAAGGGAGCTACATAAAGATTTACTTCAGTTTAGAAACTAGGAAGGTCAACTTTGGCTTCAAACAAACATTGCTCTACCTGAGCCTTAGATTGGTTAGCATATTCTACTGACTAGGGTTTGGACATGTAAAAAACTTTTCTAGAAAATTTATTCAAAATTCTAGGAGAAACAAAGTTTTCTGTGGCTCCTGTATCAATCAAAATAGATATAGGGACTCCAAACAAAGTACTTGTCATTTCAATGGGTGTGATTTGATACTCTGCTTGATGATTGTCGAGAGATGCATGAATCCTTTGCTGGAACGCTTCTTGTTGAGTAGGTAGTGCAGTACCTCTTTGTTGTCCATTTTGATTCTTGTTTGGGCAATGATTTGCATAGTGGTCTCCCCCACAAGTAAAGCATCCTCCAATGGGTCCTTTCTTATTTGAAGTCTTTCCATTGTTATCCTCATTTCTTTTGTAGTTGCCATTCTTCTTCTCATTGCCAGATCCACCTTTGCTCTTCTGAGGTCCTTTATCTTTTCTCTTGTTATCACGTAGCTCTTTTCATATCTTTTCTTGTAGGGTTGATTGTTAGGAGTTCCATTAAACCTCTTGCGGATTCTATCATGATAAGCCGAGATGGATTTTAGCTTTTGCTCTTGCTTGATCGCCTTCTTGTACACTTGATCCATTGTTGTGGGACCATGTACATCCACTTCACCACCAATTTGAGCATTTAAGCCCATGATGAATTTTCTGATTCTGAATCTCTCATCCTTTGGATACTGTGGAACATATTTCAGGAGTCAAGTGAATTTTTCTCCATATTCTACCATTGTCATATCTCCTTGTCAAAGATTCTGAAAATCAGTCAGTTTCTGATCAAAATAGAGTTGTGGTAACCATCTTTTATGAAAGAGTTCCACGAACTCATCCCAAGTTACCCTTAGAGAGCTCAAATTCAATTCCATCTTTTTATTCATCCACCAAGTGGATGCTTCTCCTACTAGTTAGAATGCTCCCCATACTGCCTTAGTCACCTCTGAGTAATTTCTTATCTCGAAGTACTTTTCCATTTCTGTTAACCAAGCTTCTACAACATCTCTGGTTTCTGTCCCATCAAATTTTGGTGGAACAACCTTCTTCATATCCTTTGAGAGCTCCAAGGTCAATCTATCCCTAGCCTCTTTATGAGGTTCAGTACTCTTACTTTGATCTTCATGATTTTCTCTGCTTTCACCATGAGAGTTTTCACCTCCTCCCTCAGTATTCCCTTTATCATCCACCTTTTCCAAATCACCCAATCTTTTCTTGGTTTCCTCTAGCATGGTTATGATTTGGTCCAGCTTATTATTTGGTGGGTGGTTTTCCTCCTCACTTTCTCCTTGATTAGTTCTTGTTTGCACCATGTTTATCAATTTCTCACACCTGATAATATTGAGTTGTCCATTAGTTCAAGATTATAATGTAACACAATAAATCTAAACATAATACTCAATTTAAACAATAGTTTGGTACAAAAACAACTCTTTCTTTGTCTTCCCTTCTTACTCAATTCGAGTTAAGGCAGTCACCAGAGTTTCAGTATCACTTAACCAAATGTCACTCTCATCATTGGTTCCCTCAAAGGTTTTGATAATAGCCTCATGTTCTCTTTTTTATTTAAGGAAACGTTGACTCGAATTAATAGACTTTCTTGCTGTCTTCTTAAAACATACCATCTTGGCACAAAAATTTTCAAACATTAGCTAACTGCATAATGTTGACTACAGGCAAGCATAGTGGTCTCATAAGCCCTAGTGCTAAACCTGGTAGCTCTGATACCATATGTAACATCCCCTATTCTATAAACCTAGCAAAACCAAAAAATTTACCATAAAGTAATTTAACAAGGTAAAAATGTGATAGAGATTTTTTTTTTGTTTATTCATCATATAATCAAGTACTACAATATCAAGATTTCTTTTTTTACAAAATACAATAAACCCATATTGCCTTTTCATTTACAATGTTTACAAATGTAAAACCATTACATATACAAATTTGGAATAAATACTGCATCTGAATATCTGACATCTTTCTCACAAGTCCTAGCATGTTTCCTACTTGGAGAGAGAACATCTTTCCAGTGATTTACCTCCATCCACAGACTGGCAGTCTCCCACACTTCTTCCACATAGGAAGTGGCTCTACCCTTCACAAGGAATATAGACCGTAGGTGACCAGTGGTAATTTGCCCTTTTCGAGTACATAGTGTTGTATTCTACTCAACTCTATCAACCATACAACCCTAGATACCCTCTAGCTAAGTATGATTTCTGATAGTATGAGCAATCTGAATACAATGAACCGACAATGCATGTAGAAAATAAATGCATTACTTTGGCCAAAGTTTTTAATATCAATATCGTTCATAATGAACGTAGTCGTTGTGTTCACCCACCCCTACTCGACTTGGATATTGTCATATTCTCACAGTTTTATTCTTATACTAATTCCTAATCATGTAATGGTTTAATCCATGAGTCATAATAATAATATCTTTAGACCTCAATAAGTCCCTTATGACTAAACTATATAGTTGGTTCATAATCAACTCTAGGTTATCCAATTCTCCCATGGCTAATTATTTAATAATGCTATATAACCTTATCTCTTTTCTAGGCAACCTAGATTCATAAATGACTTATGACTAATTCAACCAAAGAGTAAGAACACTATAGTTCTTTTAAATAATATTAACCCTTGTCCAATACCTTTACTAATGTAATAAAGTAAAACATACCCAATATGCCTCTCCTACAAGGTCTTCCCTTAGTAGAATAAGACTATTCCATTATATTGAATCTTCTCTAGAATAACGTGAATAATGAATACAATATATACATCAACGGATTCTCATAAGAACCTTATTTTATTTCCCATAGTAAGTCTACGTTATTCTCGTTTGATGTGTTACAATAGTTTTACTAAAGATTCCTATGAATCTAGTTTCCAAGAATGGATAACAATTTCTAATATATATATATAGTCTAAACAAGACAATATATTAAATCAATATTATCTCAATACTATACTACTCAAGTTGATAGTATAATAACAAAGTTCATTCTTCTCTAAAATACTCGAAAGTCCTATTATTTTGTTAACTCACCATCATTCTATTGACCGTTTACCAACTCAATCAAAGGATGATCTATTATCAATGTACATGACAACTTAACCCATTTTATACCATCAAGAACATTCTATTCTTCATTTCAAGCATTGGATATAATAACGGTTTCTCATATATCTAAGTGGTCGAATTCATTAATTATATCATGTACTCACTAGTACTACCATAGTTGACTCTATAGTTGTATTCTATTTCTCGTTCAAACTGAGATAGAATGACTTAATTTTCTCAATAGATAACTATGTCTCTTCCCTCATTGAGTCTACTAATTATCAATTGTCACACACATAATATAAATCAGGCAAATACATGCAATCACCACAAGACTATAATATAATTCCTAAGATATCCTATTCGATTTCCTTCATTGTTATCAAATAATCGATTAAGGAATACCTGAAAGTAATGGTTTCTTGTATTGACAAAGGTATGTAAATATTACACAAGCCGATGCCTTATCTGAGCATACTTCCTCATGCCTCCAATTAGATCATTAATCCACAATGTGTTTTTTTTTTAACTCTATTCCCTTAACATTCTCATCTTGTACTCTATTTCTATCTGTTTCTCTACTACCGCTCAAAGTTGAGTCATTTCCCTCTTCTTAAAGTAGATTGGGCATGACTCCTATAGAGTCACCCTCCATTCGTCCCATAACTGTAAATCAATTGCAACATTGATTGCATAATGACAGTCTTAAGAGACTTAGTCCAAACTGCAAATCAATTTCTTAGCAAAATGAACAGATGTCGATAGAGATAGCCAACTATAGGCTCATTCGGTTGGGCAGTTAAACTTATACAGTCATCCTCATTAGGATGAAGCTGATGCTCTTTAAAAAACAAAACTGATCTTTAATGATCATGTTATAAGTGGTTCGACCCACTTCTTTCACTAATGAAGGCTTACTAATAAATAGCCTACGTTTTCATCACTACCTTTGATGCATTTAAGAAGTATTATCCTCTTACTATGTTAAGACATTTGTATATATTTGATTACATCAAATATACATATGGTTATAGTTTAATCAATACCATAATATTATTTAAACAATCAAATATGTATAATGTGATTGGGTTGAGCTTGTCTCCCCATCACAATCTGTCGACATAATTCACGTATTCTTAACTTGACTATATCGTCTTAATGTTAAGAATCATTTATAATATGTCAAGTAACCTAATAATAATATGACAACCATTTTATGACAATAACGTCGTAATATTTACGTTAAATGTAAATAGTCATAAATCAAACTCAAATGACGTCGTTAATGTTATTAACGACTAAGACGACTTAATACGACTTAGAAAGATTTGAAAACAATATCGACTACCTGTCGATTAAGTTTAGAAGTAACTGACAAGACAAGGCCTACCTCTTACAACACATTGGTTCACATTTTCATTATACACTTATAACTCAGTTTGACAAATAAACCACTCGTAACCCGAGGTCTATATTTCTCTCCTGGAAAGATACTCTCTCTCTTTTCTATAAGAGTCATCTGATAACCTGAAATCCTGTTTCACCTGTCACCAAACAATATGTGATCAGTGCATCATTATTTAATTAATTCAACTAATAAATCAAATCTCGTAATACATATATTAAATTGATAATAACATAATCATTCCTATGATTTCAATAAATGACATTCAATAAAATCTATGTTTTTCCTTGTCATTAATCTAAACATCACAACAAATTTACTTATGTCCATGTAAAAAAGTATAAGTATAACAAGACAAAAATTGGGGATATAACACCCAGGTCTCGTCTCCACTTGGTTGGCTTCTACCACAAGAGTGAGAGTGACATGAAGGTCACCCATAACAAGGAGAGGGGTTCATGTGCGATATCAATGTTGACTCATTCATGTGTTCTTGAGTCATGTTTCAAAGAACACATATTTTGGTGAGCCCAACGTGAAGAGTTAAACCTCTTGGTTGATATTTTTGTGTTCTCATTGCTTCCACCTCATTTTCCATCACCATTTTAATTTTTGATGCTAGATTCACCAAACACATATTTTAGTGAACCTAACATGAAGAGCAAAACCTCTTGGTTGAGCTTTTTGCATTCTCATTACTTCCATCACCATTTTCACCAAACACATTTTGTTGAACTTGACATGAAGAGAAAATCCTTTTAGGAGAGGTTTTCATGGATCCCACTTTCTACCATCACTTTCATATCAATTTCACATCCATTTTCTATCATTACCATTATATTCATCTTCACTTTTTCTCACGTCATAATCATTCATTCCATTTATTTTGTGGTGTCTAAGGCACCCTCAAATATAATAAAATTTGAATCCAACCTAGGGAATATTCCCTTCAGAGAACCAAAGACACCATCTTTCGATAGGTATGTGCCACCCAACCCATAAATGACACAAATAAATTCCAAACATAGATATATTCCACAATTCAAATAAAGATGTCATAATTATATCATTGCATAGATTTCCATGATACAAGTTTACAATTAAAAGAATGATGAGATACAATCTTAGATTAGACAGTAGTCCTTCTAATCCATTGAGTACATCAAATATACATGTTTGACTTTTCATTACAAATTTGTTTGACCATTATTCATAATCATCTTATCCAAGTGCAAGTAACACGGTTGATCAACTATAGGAGGAAGAGCATCATCCAAGCACTTTACCTCCAACCATAGATCTAGTAGTCCCCCACACATCTTCCTACTAGAAGAGGCCCGATCCTTCGATGAGGGTGATAGATGGGGATGTTTGCAACAAAACCAAATCTGAGAACTAAGTGCAAATACAAATACACATCACATGTAATCAATTAGGCAGTCCCTAGATTCCTTCTAGCTACCATGATTTACAACTAACATGAGTCTATGGATATAGTGAATTAACAATTCTACAACTTCACTTTGGCCAAGGCTTTCAATATTCAGTCACATAAATGTGGGTTATCTGTTCACACATTATTATACTCTTGTGTGACTCTCCATGATGACTAATGATTGAAAAAATGCAAGATTAGGCTAAAAAGTATATTATCCTTCAAACACCAAACTCCCAATATTCCCTACCCTGAGATGGTCATACTAGCCTTTTGCTATAAAAGATTGTCTTAACTCGGTACATAAATGTTGAGTCCCAATCTCCCAGTATTCCTTACTTTGAGATGGTCTCATTTTATAGAGTTTGATAAGATGAACAAAGACACAATATCTACTGTCTTCATATCTCTCTACCCATGAGACCATTAAATAAATGCAATAATGTAAACATATGAATAACTAGGTTTCCATTCTCCTGGTATACTCTTACCTTGAGTTGGTTTAATAAATACAATAATGACAACCATGGTTCCCATTCTCCTAGTATACCACTACCCTTGAGAGGAATACAATAATGCAAGAATGATTTTAGATTGTAATTGCACAGGACTATACCTGCACAATAACATTGATGCTAATGTTAATTCGTTGTATAACAACAAATAAATGCTAACTTGGGCATATGTGATTTATATGAGAATGCATGATATTATCAGGTTCCTCAAGACCCTTATGAACCCTTCGGTGGGTCAATTGTAAATGGCAACCACATTCCATTATTTATATTTAACAAAAGGATTGTAGGAAACTATTTGTAACATGTTCTTTAGCTTTCCTTCAATCCCCTCACTGAGCTGCTTAACATCAGACCAATTTGAATCTATCTCCCAAATCTCCCTCTCTAGTTTTGGGAGGATTCTTGCTATGAGGGCATTGGTAATGTTATCAGTCAGTTCCCTAAGGTTGATTCTACTACCTCTTTTATGGGGCATTCCATGGTTGCCCACATCTTAGTGGATATTGACATCTCCAAACCCCTTCATGGAGATGTTATTTTTCTAGTAGGGGATAGGCCCTGGAAACAACTGTTAGATTATGAGGGTATCCCATTTAGATGCAGACAATGTTTTTCTATTGGTCATTTGGCCTTTGGTTGTCCTCTCTCGTGCTGCAAGGGTGTTGTAACTTGGTGGAAGGATGCTCTCCTAGATCACTTGACTATCAGTGCTTCCCAGGTGGACGATTCTTCTTAGGGGGATGAGTTCTCTCAGGAGGATGAGTACCCTTTTGAGTCTGTACTTGAGGGTGTGGTGGCAGTTGAGATTACAGTGAACCCCATGAATTTTGTGGACTCTTCTGATCATATCATAGCTCCCATGTTGGCTCCTCCTGCTTCAGGCCGGACTACTACTACTTCAGCTCTTGATTTTTCTTTAGTTTTGCTTACTTCTAGATTGACATCCCTACTTGTGAATTCTCTAGCTATGTTGTCAATTGAGGTTCACTGTGGGATCTCTTTGGCTACAGCTTTGGGGAAGGATCCCCTCTCTGCTCATTCTATAGATTTTGACTCTGAGCTTTCCTGGATGATGGTTCAACAAAAGAAGAATGGACTCCCTAATTTTGTGGTTGCTTTGTACCTCAGAATCAAGGGAGTTAGGTTCACTAGGTTTGGTTAGGGTGTTGTGTAGTTCCTTTTTTAGCTGGGCTAATGTGCTTGTGCTGTCATTCTGCTATTGCTAGCCTATTTGGGCCTATTTGTTCAGCCCTAGGGGCTTGTTTGTTTTGGGATCAAGACCCTTTTTCCTACTTGGTCTTATTTTGCATTGGGGGCTGCTTCGTATAGGGTTCTAGACCCTATTTTCTAGCTAATCTAATAAAAAACATGTTCTTCAGCTTTTATAATGAAATTTAACATACTGAACAAGATCCATACAACTTAGAATTAGACTTGAATGATTGTACTTGAAGGTGTGGTGGCGGTTGGGATTGCAGTGAACCCGACAAATTCTGTGGACTCTTCTGATCATATCACAACTCCCATGTCAGCTCCTCCTACTTCAGGCTAGACTACTATTGCTTCAGCTCTTGATTTTTCTTCAGTTTTACTTACTTCTAGCTTGACATCCCTGCTTGTGAATTCTCTAGCTATGCTGTCATCTGAGGTTCACCATGGGACCTCTATGGTTGCAGCTTTGGGGGAGGATCCCCTCTCTCCTCATTCTATAGATATTGACTCTGAGCTTTCTTGGACGGTGGTTCAACGAAAGAAGAAAGGACTTCCTAATTTTGTGGCTGCTTTGAACCCTAGAATCAAGGGAGTTAGGTTCGCTAGGTCTAGTTAGGGTTTTGTGTAGTTCCTTTTTTAGTTGGGCTGATGTGCTTGTGTTGTCATTCTATTGTTGCTGGCCTGTTTGGGCCTACTTGTTTAGCCCTGGGGGCTTGTTTGTTTTGGGATCAAGACCATTTTTCCTGCTTGGTCTTGTTTTGCCTTGGGGGCTGCTTTGTATAGGGTTCTAGACCCTCTTTTCCAGCTAATCTAATCAAAAACATGTTCTTCAGCTTTTATAATGAAATTTAACATCCTGAACAAGATCCATACAACTTAGAATTAGACTTGAATGATTATTTGAAATGATAAAATATTGATTTCCACATAACCAATTGAGATTTTCTTCAGTTTAAATTTGACTTGTGCCTGTTAAATAGGAATTTTGCAACGGTTTTGGCTTTAAAAAATACCCTTCAATATTACGTAATTATATCATTTTTAGTTTAACTGAGACAAATATAAATTAAAAAATGGCAATATATATCAAACATGGAAGTTGAAGTGTATAGGACACTATAAAAATAAAAATTATAATAAATATTAAGTGGATTATTTATGAATGGGAGGAGTGGGCTCTTATAAACTATTATTGAGGTATTTCTTCAAAATCTATAATCATATAATTGGATGTCAATGATATATTATTAAAATATTATTTATATAAAAATGAATGAATTATGAGTTCTATAATGTATAGTTTATATATATGGAAATGAATGAGTTAGGGAGCTCTATAATGCTTTATTTTTAAGGCACAATACTTATAGAAGGTATTGCAAACAAGATAGAAAGTTAAATGGGCTTGATTGTGGAGGAAACTCCATGGTTAAACGTGTTTGAGCTAGAGTAGCACTAGGATGAGTAACCTCCTAGGATGCTTCCATACTTCACTCTTGTGAGCATCACCTAGATGTAATGAATGCTAAGTGGTCTATCCATGGTCATAAGTGATGGATTCTTGTGAGCCAGTATTCATAATTTTTTTTAACCATATAAATTGCGTATTTATTTGCATCACAAAGAAGGAAATGTGTGCCACCATGTGACATAATGACTACATAAGTTCAGCCGCACTATTTTTCCACTACTTATTTTTAATCCTTAAACTATATTACCTCCACTATTATAAGAGAAGATTTTAAATTATTCTTAATTCAAAAATTATATAAGATGTTAAAATTTAAACAATAAACAATCTAATAAAACCACCTGTAACTTTAAAAAACCCCTAATAAATATAAATAAAATTAACAAAACCTTGCTGTTACCAGATACTTATAATGAAAATTCCCATACTTCAAACATCTTGCAGATGCACATTAAAACAGATCCACTACACATTTAGATAATAGACTGCTGACTAGGGCTATTAGTAAATTTTAAATGCATGGTGAAGCATTCTTGCTAAGTCAATTTACACATTGTATGTCATGTTTTACTTAAACATCATCCAATTCAATAGTCAATAAATATATTTAATCATGGTTTTATCTATACAACTTCTAGACAAGAATGGATATCTGATAAGATGATAAATTTAGTGGCATAAATCTTCAACCTTAATAAACAATCCGCCAATGTTGACCTTAACCTTCATGTCATAAATTGAAATGCACACGTCTGAGATTTTTTATACCTTGAGGAAACATCATTAATTCTGGGCCACTCAATATATATTCTAACAAATTAATTCTGTAGCCTAATTTAAGAATTTATCAGAGTTTTCTCCTTACATATAAAATGAACTATTCTGTTCCATTTTTGGTTCACAGTTTTTATGCGTGTTTTAAAAGTTTACATGTTTTAACACAACAAATTACTTGTGGAGGGTGATATGGGAATTCATTTAAAGTTTTCACCAAACCACTCCTTATTTAAAATATAATTGTTTTAAGTCACTTTCATATGTTTTAGGTTTTGTAAATTTTGTGTTTTTTCATAACTTTTTAAAAATCTCTATCATATAGTTTCAAAACTGAATAAATTTGATCATTTTTTTAAATTATTAAGTATTAGTTAAAATTTGGGAGGATGCTCTATCATTAAATTATTTGAAATTTGGGAGTGTTGGGCACATGGCTATTGAAGCCCAACAGAAATGACTGCTTCTAACCACTGAATCATCTGTAAAGTAACTTTTGTCTAGTCATTGCCAATTCTTGGCTTATCTCTGCCTTCTTTCTAATTTTTGACTATTCGGTAGTTGGGTATTCGGGAGATAGTTTTTAGAGTTTTTTTATCTCTGTAGTAAGAGAGTGCTGGATGTATTGAAGGTATTAAGAACTGAGATTAATAAAATGGAGTTTCCCCTACTATTCATAGTGGATGTAACCAGATATCCTGGTCAACCACTTTAAATCTTCTATGTGTGTGTTTTTATCTCAATGATTGTGTGTCTTTCTTTATGTTCTTATCTTTTTGCAATTTCTTCTTTAATTTTTTCTACTACAATTTTATCAACAAATGGTAATAGAGCTATGGTGAAAAAGTTGTTGTGGAAATCATGAAGAATTTCCAAGAAAATGGATGTAGCAGTCTTGGATGATTGGGCTCTAGCTCTCATGTCTTGGTCGTGTGGCTCTGGAGTGAGTTTTGATGAAGTGGGAGCTGGGGATAGTGACTTGGAGCTAGATGAAATTGTGCCAATGGAAGTAGATGAATCTCCTGTCTATTTGGTTGTTGATCTTGCCACTGAAGTTCTTATGGGTGATGTTGATCCTGATTCCCCAAGCACTGCCCAGATGAGGTATGTGTGGGAAAGGCCTCCGCGGGATTTGAGATGCAAGGATTCTGACATGCTAGAAGAATTAGAGAGCCTATAGAGGCTGGAGGAAATAGAGGATATAGCAACAATATATGTTGATGTGAAAGCTAAAACAAAATGCCGTGTACATTGGTGGGATGGCTGGAAAAATAAGGAGGATTCAGCTAAAGAGGAGAAGGATGCTGGATTTGGAATTGCATCTACACCATAAGAGTTTTTAGAAGATCTCAAAATTGAGCTTAGAGCACTTCTTGAATGCACAGGTGATGCACAACATAGGAAAGCCATCATGGCAGAGTTGCGGAAGAGGGTAGAGGCAAATAAGAGTGGTAATTCTGTAAAGGACCTGGTATTGCTCATCTATGAAATGGTTTCTCTCACTTCTACCTTCCGCCTCGATGATCCAAATACCTTTGCTTCCAACATTTATAGGATGTTGAAGCTGGGTCTCGACATTTATGAAGAAAAAGATGTGCAAGCGGAGATCCCGGTTTGAACCTCGGATGAGGAGGTTGGTGAAGATGTTGTCATGGTGGAGGCCAAAGAAGAAAATGAAGATATGTTGGAGTTGGACGAGGTGAAAGGGATTTTAATGGCTCAAGGAAGAAAGTGAAAGCGTGGTGGTGATGAGACTACCAGTTCTATGGCTTGGGTTAAAACCCATAGGCAAGCACAAGATTGTCTTCTCCCAATGGCTATCACCTTAGAAAATGTCACTGAGTGCTATGGAGTTTCATGTTAGGAGAGTGGAGTTTTCGAGGATGAGTGGCTATACAAGAGAAATTAGGGTCCTATGTCTGGGGTTTCATTTTTTTCTTCTTCTACCCATTAGGAGGACTTCACGTATGATTATCCATCAGCTCTCCTAGAAATGGAAATGACAGTGCCGATCGTGACTCTCCTGAGGATGTATCTTTAGATTTGCATGAGCTTTGTCTCAACATTCTTCCACAGAAGTGATGGGGTTCCGTGAAGGAGAAGGGGTCATTCAACACTGAGTTCCCTTTGGATGAGGTTTCTGGTAGCCCAACATCTTCAAGCTGGTTTGGGAACTACCCACAATGTGTAGGGAAGTATGACAATGACCTAGAGACTACAGGTGAATTTGGCAATGCCCTAGGTGAGTTTGTCAGTCACTCTCAATTTGTAGGATAGTTTGGAAATGATGCACAACAGAAATGATGGAATGTCTACAATGTCGACAATAGAGAGCATGTTTGTAAAGACGAAGAAGCCACCGCTCGGGAAGAAGCACTCAAGCAAGATCAATCCGCAAGAAGAGATGCCAAATTCCACATAGAAAAACTTTGCCAAGCCAATCAAGGTTCGAATGGGTTTGAAATGGAAGGAGAGAAGAGTGATGATTGGAAGGAGAAGAAGAAGAAAGATGAAAAATAGTAGGAGGAGTTGAACGATCTCTTTAAAGTTGCCATCAATCAAACCAAAGTTCCACCTGGTGTTGATCCAAAATCTATACTATGTGAATTCTGTAAGGCTAGACAATGTGTGAAGGGTTTTAAGTGCAAGTTTTCACATGGTTTGAATATTCAATGGAATGGTGGAAAAGATTGTCACTATAAACATGCTCTTCCTCCTAGCTATGTATTGAAGTTGCAAATGAAGGCTTTGTTAGAAGTAGCAGCTGATAAGGTTCCAACTGAAGAGATTGAAGCTCAACGGCAACAAGTAAAAGCTTCAACTTCTCTTACTACCAAATTATTTAATGAGTGGAAGAAGAAAAAGATGAAATAGAAGGAAGCAGAACATGCTGCGAAGATAGCAGAACGGGCCAAAAATAATCAAATGATTGGGCATGAGTTGTTCCTATTAGATGTAAGTCTATTTGTTGATGATGCAGAAGCTTATGAGGAGTATAACATGGAAGATGATAAGGAGGCCAATGCTGTATGGGGGAGTATTGATGATAGAATGGATTCTTACTTCAAGGATCGCAGGGAAGCGAGGCTTAAGCAGGAGATTGAGAAATACAGGGCTTCCAATCCTAAGATTGCAGTGCAATCTGCTAATTTGAAGAGAAAACTGTATACTTTGTCTAGTGAAGAGTGGGATAGTGTATCGAAAATTAGGGATTATTTGCTGAAGAATAAGAAGAAGAGGTTTGAGAGCTTTGTGCCTATGCAAGATATGTTGCTGATTAAGCGTGCCCATGTTTTGGACGTTATTAAAACTGATGTACTTTGGAGAAGATTTATCTAGAGCTTTCTTGAACAGAAATTGGCCAATCTCAAATCTTCGTTGTGGTTGATGTAACATTACAAGTGGAAATGTGGGGAATATCTCTGATCGGTTCTATTGCCGTTCCCATTGGTCTTCAAGTGGGAGATTGTTGGGTACGTGGCTAGTGAAGCCCAACAAAAATGGCTGCTTCTAACCATTGAATCATCTGTAAAGTAACTGTTGTCCAGTCACTGCCAATTCTTGGCTTATCTCTGCCTTCTTTCTAATTTTTTACTATTCGGTAGTTGGGTATTCGGGAGATAGTTTTTAGAGTTTTTTATCTATGTAGTTAGAGAGTGCTAGATGTATTGAAGGTATTAAGAACTGAGATTAATAAAATGGAGTTTCCCCTGCTATTCATAGTGGAGATAGCCAGATATCCTGGTGAACCACTTTAAATCTTGTGTGTGTGTGTTTTTATCTCAATGATTGTGTGTCTTTCTTTTTGTTCTTATCTTTCTGCAATTTCTTCTTTTATTTTGTTGCTACAATTTTATCAACAAGGAGGATGTTCTATCATTAAATTATTTGTCTACAATCTTTTTAAAATATATCTATTTTTTCAAAACATAAATTATATGTTTTAAAATTATACCCTTAAAAAAAAATATACTTCAAAAAAATATATCTTGAAATTAATTTTACAACTAAAAATGTTTAAAAATGTTTTTATAAAATATAGATTTTTTCTGAGATTTTATAATTATTATTTGAACAATTTGTTGTGGACAGTTTGTAATCAATTTATTATATTGGTTGTTGCTTTTTACCATTTTTTCCGGCTACATTATTTTAGCAGAATAAGAGACTGTTTTATTATATATATTTATTAATAAAACTTTTAAAACTTTTCACAAATGAATAGATTTTTATTTTGCCAAGTTATTCGTCAACGTTGAATTAAAAAAGTAGTGAGAGCTTCAACACTGGTGTAGTTGAAAAATTAAAAAAACATCTTGGCCACCAAATTTGATTTAAAGAGAATCAAAGATACAAAATAAAATCTTGAAGGAAATAAAATATCTTCCAATTTGGATTCAATCTAAGAGTTTTTTTTTTCCATGTTTTGGGAATTATAGAAAGTAAGAAATAGTAGCTCTATAGATAAGCTTCATATTTAATTATTTTGTAATTAAAATATAATTATAATTTAAAAAGATTATGTCATTTTAAAGAGGAAATTTTTAGTAGATTATATTTTTTTATATAATTATTTTTATATTATTAATTTTTCTTGTAAAATAAAATAAATCTTAATATTTAAAAAATAATTTTAAATAGATAATTATCATAAAATTTTTGCTTAACAGATAAGGTCAACTTAAATTTAGGTTCTAATCATCATCTAGAGAGTAGAATGCTTCTAAAAATTAAATTTCTAAAAATTAAATTAGTAAAAAAAATTTTTAAAAATCATATTAGATTGCACTTTTATGAAAATAACAATCAAAATATTATCCGTTGAAAAGAAGAAGAATTAAATAAATAATATTGAGATGGGCATTGTATTACTAATTCAAAAAATCAAATTATATTTTGGAACATTTCTTTGAAAAATTAATGTTGTTTTTCAATGACTAAGAAATTATTAAAACTTCAATGGTTAGACTTAATGTGAATGCAGACCAAATCACAAGATCCCCCATATAGGTGTAACATACACTATTTTATAGTTGTAAAGAAATACCTGTTTTAAAAAATAAATTAAAATTAGGTTATATAAATAAGATAATGAATTAGTTTATTAGTTTAATTTAAAGTTGTGATAGATTATATAATATAATTTTAAAATTTGGAAATAATGATAATAAAAGTATTTAGTTGATTTTGATGGTTAATAAGTAGTTGTCTATTGTTTTGATCATAATTTTTAAACTATAATTTAGAATCACAATTTCTTATATGTTTAGGAAGCACAATGACAAAATTTAAATTGGGCTACTCACAAAATTTGGTAGAATAATCTCAAATATAATGGGATTGCTCTCAAGTGCTATGGATCTAAACTTCTGCATGGATTTGATTAGTGTTGTGTAGATTTGAACTAACCCAATGTTGTAAATTTGGATCAACTCACCTTCATCATCCTTATGTCCAAAGTTGTCAAGGTTGTGTTTACAAAACACAAACATGTTTGGGGTTCGATTGTTAAATTGCGAGGGTCAAGTTCTGCTAGGTCAAGCCCCCGAATGAACCAACTTTATGACTCTAAGCTTGAATGATTGAAGATAATAAGCATAGTTATGAAGATAACTTATATGCAATTGTTTGTCCCTTAGAAATCTAAGCCTACTCTAAATATACTTTTTCATCCTCAAATCCAAAATGATAATAACTAAATTGAATGTTTTAAATACCAAGATAAAGCAATAAGTCACCCAATAACGACTAGTAGGAAAAGATGGAAGTCTAAAATTTTGAATTTTACGATCAATCTGTCACATCCCTTCTCATAATACTTGAATAAATTCATGAATTTACAAGAAACTAAATAGACTTGGTAATCATGTGAGAGATTTTTTTTTAAATAACATTTGCATTATCACAAGAAATAAAGTACAACTTTCTATATAATTCAACCTTGAAATCATAACATACTCAAAGTTAGAATCATATTGAATTCCTTTCAATTTACATTTACATTACATAAAATGTACTTGGTAAAAGAGTAGTTTTACATCATAAGTTTGATTATCATGGAGTACACTGCATCTGGAATGTTGATATCTATCTTCACGAGTCTTCTACTTCAGAGGGAAAGCATCATCGGAGTGCTTTACCTCCAACCACAGACCGATGGTCCCCCACACACCTTCCTCTCTAGAAGTGGCCCTACCCTTCACCAAGGGTGTAGATATAAGGAATCAATAAGTGCTTTCCATCTGAGTCCTAGTGTTGTGTCCTACATAACTTCAATCGACCATGCCACTCTAGATCCCTTCTAGCTAAGTATGATCATACTAATTGTTCATGCCATCTAGACACACAACTCTAACTCGACTTGGAACAAACTCAATTTTTTGTTTGACTTTCTTCATTTAGTAACTCTAGACACAAGCTTGTTTGTACTGTAATTCATTCTAGTCAATCTGACTTAGAAGTAATCCTCAATCTAGGATATACATGCAACATATAGTTTTAGGTATTCTTAACTTTTCAAAGAGTCCCTCCTAGCATACTTGCAATGCACTAGGGTGTATGACCTCCTGTCACTCTACTCTTTCACTCAAAAATCAAAACATTTTTGTTGCCATATAACAAGTTTCGACTCTATCCTAGAATCGCTTAAATTTTTTTAAGTACCACTAAGACTCTTCTTGTCTTGCTCTATGGTTTCCTTAACCTTCAACTATCAACCAATATATATATATAGACAATATCATATCTGACATAAGAAATATAGGTTTCCTAAATCCTCCTTGTTTTAATACCAGGGTTTAGCTTCTCTAACCCAATACATGGAAAAATCAAACATCCTTGTTTTTGAAAGGTAATAACATAAATATAACAAAACATGAGAACAAATACCTCTAGTCTTCCCTAGTATTGTCAGCATAGATTGCCTAAGAAAAGGTCCTAATGGCCTTTAGTATAATAAAATAATTATAATAAAGAAACATCATAGTACAAGTATAGGTTATCACATAATTCAACTGTCTAAAATCTCCTCTTGGCATACCTTTCCTGTGAGTATTATTCTCAAGTGACACCTAATGTCAATGCTTTTATCTAGTTTCTTCTCTAGAATTAATTAGATAGACAGGTTAAACCATCTCAATATACAATAAGACAATGAATAACATATAGTGTCATTCATAAAGGCTAATCATATAACATCAATACTTAAATCCTCATCATGGAAAGTATCACAACTTATCTTAATTTGATCCATTACCCATGTGGATTTGAAACAATGTAATTACAAAATAAACCCATGGTCTACATGAGGGTACACAGACCTTCATTAAAGAAGAATAGAGACTAAAAGTTAACATTTTAAGGTTATCATGATAATTCTTATCACTATTGTTGAATACATAAGTGATACTATATCAATAATCAAAGTTGTTCTTAATGATAGTTCAATATCAGTCTATCATAAATGAGTGTATCAATTCCAAAATCTTGATTTCATTGCACAAATCTTATACCATTATCTCATTTCAGGTATATATACCATATGATGTTTTATTCTCTATAGGTTTTAATGTTTGATATCATCATCATGTCTAAATATTACAATCTTTCAATCCTAGGTAGATTGAATTTATAGTAACAATAATATAATCATAATTTTGACCACTTAGTCTTCTTGAGTCTATCGATTCTTAATATATAAAAGGGGTATGAATTCATGCTCATTAACAATATACATGTCAAAATTGATGAAATCATATATATCTCAATATATATATTAACATATCATCTTAGGTGTTCAATATATATATATATATAAACATCATTTCAATATTCATGAGAATGAGTAATACCTCTCATTAAGTCTTGATACTACACTGTCTCTGTTTATACAAAAACTTGGAAAAAGAAAATCTATTTCCATCTCTATTTTAACAAGCTTACCTCTAGGTCAAATCTAAGGCCTGCAACAGGTTAAAACCCAATGCTTACATAAATCTATTATTTTTATATACCATTGAGGTCATAGAACTCAAAATCTCATTCATAAACTTCTAGCTCATGCAACTTAAGAGTTACTGAGTCATCTAATCAAACAAGTATCTTCTTAAATATGGAAGAGGCGAATAAAAGAAAGAGTGTAACTCATATCCTACGTAAATACCTAGTCTCTATGGTTGGAATGAAAGTAAATACTTCTTCCTGTATCAGATATGAGTATCCTTAATCTCTGGCTTGCGAGGTTTATATATATAATGGCCTCATTAAACACAGCTTGTCCATAAATATAAAGGTATATATATAAGACTTGTACTAAGCTTCATAGCTGCTACATAACTAATTTCTTTGTCAGCATACTTATTGAAAGAACTACATAGAATTTCCATGCAAGTAAATAAGGAATAATCTCTTTGTAGGAATTAATGATATATATATTGGAAAATAAGTCCTCTTACCTTATATGTCATCTCCTTCAACTCATTGAGAAAGAGGCTCACAATTTGCACTTACTTACAATACACACTGAGTATGGTTTATTGCAACTGATATCAGCCCACTCATTGTGAATGCTCCATGCAAGAGATATCCCAGATTCTTCCTCGAACACTATGTATATGTCTCTTTGTGTATTAGTCTGCTACTCTACAATTATCACCATTGAAATCTAGCCATAAGAGGTTTAAGGAGTGTGACCCCTATGAAAAACTGACGAGTTTTGAACCTGTTAAATTTGCCATGAAGATCTTGCTCACCCCAAAACTTCACAACAGAACCAATATATCCCTTGTTATATTCCCTTCCTAGAATGTGATGGTATAAGGATATTAAAGAACAAGACCATGAAGGCACACATTAGAAAGAAAGTAGCTATGACGTTGAATAGTTCCTATTCCTAGCCAAGAATCTTCTCATTTTCTTTAGAGCTCCTTCCTTCACAAATACTATTCTGCCTTTAAACCTTTGTCAAACTATCTAGAAGTAAAGCCTCCTTTGGTTCCTCGGACTTGCACCCATTAGAGGTTTAGGAATTACGTTGATAGGAACCACTGATGTGATGGAAAACATTTTGAACATGGAACCCATCCTGAACAATTTAATTCTCCTCCCTCCTGCAACTCCCTCTTCCTTTCCCTTTTTTTCTTAGACTCCACTCAAGAATTAGTTAAAATATTCTCTAACGCACGGTTATCTCCCTCTAAAGTTCACAATCCCCTTTACTTGATGCAACATACAAGCTTTTCCTTTCGTATTGATGGTGGGATAGTTGGTCATAATGACCACTTCCACCCTCCATGAGGTATTTGGCATAAACCTTTCCTATTATCATGCCTCACTCAAAAGGAAATTAGTGGTGAAGTTGGTCTTACTAGTTCCAAAGTCTCAAGTTTCTCTCTCTGTTAAGGTCGACTACCCAATGAGTCTTACTTTTGCATGTAAAGCCTCATAAATGGCATAAAGCCACTATCTCCTCTGTGGTAAAAATACCATACAACAGTCCAAAACTTATTTCTTTTACATCCATTATATATGCTCTTCTCGAGTTCTCACGATAAATTCCATATCATGAAAAACTGCCCACTAGCCTAACATAATCTCAAAGCTTTATTCTCTTATCCAGCACTCGGGGTATTAGGCAGAATATTTGCCTAACAATGCAATTAGCTTGCATGCCAACCTAATTGAGTAGTGGATCTTAGAGACCACTTCCTCGCTTAATAATAAGCTCCTCCAAAACAGTTATGGAGTCGAGCAAATATAACCAACAAGTGGTTTGCATTAAAAAGATACTTACATGTATTCTCTAAACTCTACAAATACATGAATGAGTCCAAACTTAAAATCATATATATAAGACAATATAATTTTAGTATAAATGTATACTAACATCGTTGCTTTAACACTTGGTGAGACATGAGATTTGGGGTCGAGGTGTTCTTCCCCCTCTCTATCTCGTTAAACATAAAAATAGATAAAACAACAAGATAGTATCCTTATCAGAGGTTTCCAACAAATAGATAATCAACTATCGACCATTACTTGTTGATGGTGACATACCAACTTGGTTTATGACAAAACATAGACTTATTGGATCTTTTCGACAAATCGACAATTGTCGAGTCGAAACCAAACTTAGACTAGGTCAAATACTACTTACCAATATGGTCGATAACTTACCAAAATTATAAAGGCACAAGACTCAAATGGAAACCAATCTATCCTTTCAAATACCTATACTCTTCTCTCAGATTATGCTCTCCCTCTTTTCTCAGAGAGGCAAGAACCCATTCCTTGAATGCAACTTGCAATCACCAACTCAAGATTAATGTATCAATAATTATTTCATAATCTTTATGAAATCATAACATCTTGGCAACTTATAAACACATGTATATTATAGTCAAATAAACATAACTCGTGAAAACATTGATCTTCCTGACATTTTTACTAAATGTCAAGTCATTAAATCATACGAAATCACTTGCTAATTACTTCAAAAGTAAAAAGTAAAACATAGTCAAAGTTAGAGATGTAACATATCTCTCCCATAAGAGTCATTGTCCTCGATGATCCAATGTACCTGAAACCTTAATAAGATAAAATTTTGTTTATCCTGCAAAAGCATAAGTAATTGAGAAAATCTTTGATATATAATCATGGTAAATTTTCCATGTCATATTACCCCTTGGATACTAGTCCCACTAGACCTTGCATTGAATAACCTCTCTGTCATGCAAGCAGAGCTTGCGAACTTGAAGCATTTGAGAAGCTTGATCATGACCACTCCTCGGTCCCGTACCTATAAAACACTCTAAGAATATAATTATCATCTGTTATATATTTTTCAAATATAACTCATAAAAAGCACTTTACTTCTTGGTAATAGAATGATTCCATAATCAATCGAATTGATTACTTCGAGAATTTCAAGAGTCTTTTATATCTAGGCGCTAGTTTGGAATACATTCTATACTTTATGAAACTTTTTTGGGGTTTGATCCTCAAAATAAATTTTATTCCTTAATTGAGAGTTGCCTTAGTGTACCGTTGACATCTATGTAAATTTTTTATCCATTATTAGCTTCTGCCAATCTATTCTGATCATTTTGATCTATTCATCCATTATAGAGCCTCACTGGCTATTTTATGCCTTACCAGCTATTCAATGTCATAACTGCCTTACTGACATGAGAACCCCACTGGTTACAAAGATGCCTCACTAGCAAATACAACTACCTTAGAACAATGAATATATTATAAATCTGCTCAAAACTAAAAGCATCACCAAATAATGTTACCAACATAAAGATACCTATCACCAAAAGCCAGATCCTTTGCAAGACACACTTTCACTGTTGCTAGGTCAAAATATTAAACATAATGATAACCACTAAATCTTTGAAATATAGTTTGTAAAGAAAAAACTTTTCAACACCACATTATATAACCAAAACAAAAATAAGTTTTTGCTATTACCATGTTTCCATTTCATAGTCTTGCATAATTTTTTTTCTCACATGATTACCAAGTCTATTTACTTTCTTGTAAATTCTTGAGTTTATTCAAGTATTATGAGAAGGGATGTTACACAATCCCAAGCCTCTCAAGAGCAATCTAGAGGCACTTGGGATTGATCTAGGGTAGAAAAGTACAAGGTTTGAGGAATGAATGAATGTCTAGACATGGGTGTGAATGTGGGATAATAAATGATCTGTAAATAGGCATAGGATAAGGTTGAATGCATGAAAATAGGTGTAAACAAATGTGAAATGGATAGGGGAAAGCATCAACTCATGAGTCAAACTTATCAAAAGACTATTCCACTTGTCGATATTTAATTATATTAAGCCATTTGGAATCAAAATGGGCTCAAAACTGAATAGGAATTGACACGGGTATTTCTAATTTTACCATTATATTTTGTCCCCACTTTGAGGTGCAT